>CM060707.1:141568213-141828213 GCA_030686995.1 Artemisia argyi | reverse complement strand
GTCCCTATAGTTAAATTCAATCTCACCTTGTTTCACCTAGCTTTAATTAACAAATTTTCTAATTTGACAAACAGCTTGTTGTTGGTTATGACAATGGTTCTTTGAGATTGTACGACATAAACGACACACTTCCAGAAGTTGCAGATAGCGATTACAGTTCTACTGGAGTTGCTTTTGATGACTTTCAGCACTTGACTTCAGTTCATGTCAATGCAACAGATGATCAGATTCTAACAAGCGGATACTCAAAGAAAGTTGCAGTCTATGATATTTCCACTGGCAAACGCCTACATTTATTCGCTGACATGCATCGTGAACCCATCAATGTGGCCAAATTTGCTCATCATTCTCCCTCTCTCTTTGTAACTTCATCATTTGATCATGATGTCAAAATGTGGGATCTGAGAACAAAACCTGTAAATCCATGCTACACGGCTTCAAGTTCAAGCGGAAATGTAATGGTTTGCTTCTCTCCCGATGACCTTTATTTGCTTGTATCAGCTGTGGACAATGAGGTAAGTAAAACCAATGAGTAAATATGGTCCAAGACTGCTATCTTTTTTATTGAAACCAGTTCAAGACTAATAATTGTTGGTGTCAGGTTAAGCAACTTTTGGCTGCAGACGGGAGGCTTCATACAAAATTTGATATAGCTTCTACAGGAAGTGCTCAAAATTACACTCGGTCATATTATATGAATGGTAGAGATTATATAATAAGTGGGAGTTGTGATGAACCTGTTGTTCGTGTATGTTGTGCTCAAACTGGAAGGCGACTCAGGGATATATACTTGGAGGTACATTTTTTTTCTTTTCATACACTTCGCCAGAACTTTGTTATTTTCTTGAAACCTATGGTAGTCAATATTATATCTGCTAATTTTAAGTTAGGTTCCGGTTATTTTTCAGGGTCAGAATGCAAGGAGTCTGATGTTTGTGCAGTCTCTACGAGGCGATCCGTTTAGAGTAAGTTTTTTTATTTACTTTATTGATTAATGTTGCATGAAAGGTGGCCTACCTCATGGCGATCCGATCTGAGAAGTAACATTTCTTGTGTTTTCAATACCAGCATTTTCATATGGCGATCTTAGCGGCATACGTGCGTCCTAGCTCTAAGTGGGAGATCATCAAGGTACTACATGTCATAATCGATCATCATTCTTATTCGCTGAATGCATGATCACTCAATCTGTATTCCATGATATTAATAAATGCAGGTCAACATGCTTTCGTCGGGTCAATATTCTTCTGAGTACCATAAAGGCCAATATCTCTGTCCTTCGTATAGGCTCGGAACTTAGATGTCCATGAGTTATGTTAAATCCTTTTTCCTATCCTAAGTGACCAAACCCAATGGTTATCACAATACTTAAGAAATAAACTCCAAATGTGGCATAAAAAACATCGGATTTCAGGATTTGGTTTTACTAGTTTCATGGTATATATGTATCCGAAACTGCAAAGGTTGTGCGAATCAGCTTTCAGTAAATATAGGTATGAGGAACTCCAGTTTTGTATGGCTTATGGTATATTCTACTCGAACCCGTTTAACATTTGCTTCTAGCTTGGACACAAGTCTCCTTATTTTCATCATTTTGAAGTTAACATAGATCATACCATTCACAAACTCATAATCCTAGTTATACAGATTATCAGCCAAAATATAATCCCTATAGGTAAAGTAAGTATATGTAAAAGATGATTTCATTGGATTTTGTGATAGTTTGTGTAATCGGTTATTTAAGTTGGGCTCAAGTTAAAATAGAGAATTACTTTTACTTAAAGTGACTTATCTCATCAAGTATCAATCGTGTGCTTATTTATTTATTTATTTTTTATTTATTTTTTATTTTTTTTTTTAAAACTTAGTCGAAGCTAAAAACCAATAAGCAATATCACTCCTCGCAATAGAGATAATGTCGATAGCAAAATTTGTATCCCACATGAAACTAACGGGTGAAATAAATGCGATCTTATCAACATGATGTGCCACATAGTTATACCTACGTGAAGTCCAGAAAAGCTAAAATTTCATATGAGATATCCAATAATGAATGTCCATAATAAGAGCCGGAGCACCCAAGGCGGGACAGTTTCTGTTTTAGCAAACGTTACTGCTGATTGTGAGTCGGATTCAATTATCGCGTTAAACCAGCCTTTGTTTGCAGCAAAAACACTGAGTTACGAGCGGCAATATCTTAAGCTGCATTCGGCGCATTAAAAAAGAGGCGTCACAATTTAGCTTCACTATGCTTGAAGTATGGGGATCCATGGGGTTGATTATTCTTGTAATTAGTATGTTAGCATAGCTAAATTTTTAGATTGGATTTAGTTTAATAGGTAACAGTTTTAAAAGAAATTGTTAATTTCATGTTTCAAACTGGAAATACACCCACTTAGAGCATAGGGTATCATGCCCTCGAGTTAAACTTTACTTCAGTGACACATCAGCGTCACATCAGATTTAACATTTTAACCTTAACTAAAAAAAAAACATCTTTTATCACAACTCAACGATAACTCAACAACAATTTACAAAAACACCCCTTCATTTAGGGGGTAGATATTTTATTTTTATTTATTTATTTATTTATTTTTATTTTTTTAAGGCTGCCTTTAATGCAGCGTTAAAGGGTTAACTCACAAGTTAACGAACGACCTTAACTCACTAAGGCAGTATCATGACTTCCCCCTTAACTCAAAAATGTTAAGCCTTGACTCACCTCAAATGTCATGATACCGCATGCTCTTAATAGTTACTCTAAACACCGATAGAGGTAAACAAAGTAACACAATATCAAGGGTCCAGTAGCACCCACAAGGTTTAGTACAAACCAATGTTAGTTTACTTTGCGTTTTTCTTCGCTTAAGTTCATTCTACTACGGATTATTTTTTTTGTTCATTGTCTCAAGTTGGGGAAGTGTGAGCAATTGGATTTGATTCAATAGCTCAAATCAAATGGCTCACCAATAACTAACTTGAGTTAAAATAATAGGAGAGGATCCTCACCCTAATTAAGTGGTTCATCAACTACGCTGACAACAGCATGTGCTACTCCGGCCATCCTACTAGGTCCGCCCATGTGCCTAATATTTTCAATCTAGTACGAGTGAGTTATTAAACGCGTATAATTCACTTGGCAGACTTGGCAAAAGCTCAGTGTCTTAAAACAGTTGGGATTATTTCGCAACGCAAAACGAAAATTTTGAACTAGATGGTGTTGAAACACTGATTGTTAAGGGTGGTGATATCCACGCCCTCCCTATAAGTACTAACCAAGCCCTCCCTATATAGTAGCATCTTTTTGTTTTTTTTGGTTTTATCCTTTTTTTGTCGTTTTGTGGTGTTGTTTTCTTTTTCTTTTCTTTTTTTTTTTTTTTTTTAAATAGAAAGGAGTATATGTATATGTATAATAGTGTAATGTATATGTATAATGTTTGGTATATTTGTGTTTAATAATGTTTTGTATATGTATAATATTTTGTATAATAGCACGTTAAATATTATCACGTTAAATAACTGCAACAACGTATATGTATAATGTTAATGTTTTGTATGATATCACGTTAAATATTACCACATTAAATAACTGCAAAAACAACTGTTATTATTAAATTAAACGATAACGTTATACATATTATTTAAAAACAACATCTACGACATATGAAGATTATTCATCTCATTTAAAAGATCATGGAGTCGGGCACTTGACTGACAAGCGTGATCCTCAGGATTCCTTGCCATTTCTAACTCCATCTTCAGTGCCTTTATTCTTGCCTTCAACAGCTTGTTCTCATTTTTTGTAGCAACGCAGTTTGAGCAATGCGTTTGAGAAGAGGGTTGATTAAAGTGCTCTGCTTCAAATTCATCTTTCCATGCGAAGTATCGACACCCAAAGTCTTTTGTACCTGGCTGTTACATGTTAAGAAAATAATAAGAAATGTATTTTTAACAAACAAATTATTCACATAACTAAGCAAACGTATGATTATTTACCACTGAAAGAGAACATGCATAAAACAGTCGCCCACGACTACCATCTTGCCAGGATTTCCGTTCTACAATAAATCCTCTATTACATCGGCACCAGAAAGGATTTCTTTGGCTCATCTGACCAAAGAATTTGCATAATAATTTACATCAGCAATCAATAATGTTATTAATAATTTAAACAAAGTAATAATAACTGGTGCAGAACTAACACTCTACAAAAAAACAGACTTTTAAGTTTCAAACAATTAACATTTAAACGATGTTGAATAATCATTTACAACATATGATTCACTATGTTTACAATGGTTTTGTCGGTGTCTCTATTATTTACAACATAAATCAGTAATCATTTCCAATGGTTTTGTCGGTGTCTCTATTATTTACACCATAAATCAATGAACCATTAGTCGATCTTGATACAAAGTTTCCCATTCGGCTGCAACTGGCTCTCTGAAATGCCTCCATTGTGGGTGGATATAGGGTAGTCGAAAATCTCTGTCGAGCGTCAGTACAATGTAGTGAGCACCACACGGGCAATCACAATGGGTTCGGTTCCTTGTGATGAGTTTGGCCTGGTAAAAAGCAGTAAAACATGTGTTCCAACCTTGATCGGATATAAATACAACAGGTCGGTGAATGCTTGAAGCGATAACCGGCCCCGTGAGTGGCATCACCATCCAGCGATCATTAGGTGCAGGTCCATTGAACCAGTCTATTGTATACCAAAGTCGGTCAAAGTCTTGTTGGAGGTACATATCTAAGTATCTTTGCCTATGATAATGTAACTCTTGCAATAACATACCTCTGACTTCGTCCCACCTATTTTCGTTTTGAACAATACAGTGGGCAACGCACTGAAACCCACAATTTCCATCACCCTCAACATTATGTATGCTTATTACGAGTGGACGGAAAATAGGTGGAATATTCTTAATAAACGCATTGCTCACACTATCTCCGGCATAAAATATGTGGCGTAGAGTGTCACCCGTGTAAGAGCTATGTCTTGCAGGTTCTTTCCGCATGTTCGGCACTTTCGTAGATCTTGAATTCGTACTTCTTCGGTGATCTACGATTGGTACTTCATCAAAGTCAGGGACTTCATTCAAGTCAGGGACTTCATTCAAGTCCGGGTCTTGTGTAGCCTTGCCCTTTTTGTCCTTTGCGCTCGGACGACCACGGGTATTTTTTTGAATAGCTGGTTCACGGGTGTCAACAACTTCAGGTTGGAATATCTCTCTCAACTTCGTTAACATATTTTTCTTGATAAACGACGTTGATTTGCTAAAAATATTCTTGAATTGTTGCACGCCATTGTTAAACGAAGTATCATCATCATCATCATCATCATCACCAGCTTCACTGGAGTAGCCATCTTCAGGCGGAGGCCTATTGATAACAGGCCACGGAACAGATAGGGTTCTCCAAAAAATAGGAATTTCATTCAGTGGAATGGGGCGTCCTGAATTCAGTAAAAGCGACTTATGTAAATTACTGATAATAGTGGGGGAAACAACTTGATAGTTATAAATTTAATCTACTTACCATTATATACATAGTATTGCATGATGTGAAAGCATGGTAGTCCGTGAATTGACATCAACTTATGGCTACATTTGTCTGGTGTGATCACCAGTTGGAGTTCTCTGTACATGAGAATGAAAGCATGTTTGGAAACTTTATACCACAATTCTTCAAATAGATCAACATTACAATGATTTAGTTTCTCGTTCATGCTTCTATTAAAACTCTCTTTTATCCCACTTTCTTGCGAAATGAGAATCTTATCGATTGACCATAACAACCTGTCTAATTTGTGTTGTGTGCCGTCCAAATATAATTTCAACAACGCGTGGTGAGCCTCAACTCTGCACGTTGTTGTCTGGCCGTAAGAGCGATATTGGTCGGTAATATACGAGACAAACTTGGGTGCGTATTGTCGCAGCCACGTGTTATACAGATACTCAACTTAGCTAGATTTTGCTGTATATGCCATCGACAGAGTAAATGGTGAGCGTCAGGAAATTCTGCTTCGCATGCGCCAACCAACGCTAAATCTCTGTCAGTGACGATAACACGTGGGTAATATCGTCCGTCTATGACATCCTTCACACGTTGCAATACCCATCTAAAATTATGCCCTTGTTCACTGGATAAAAAGCTATACGCCATTGAAAATGTTTTATTTGTTGAAGTTACTCCAACAATTTCCAACAACGGCAATTTAAACATAGTGGTATTGTATGTGGAGTCCATCAACATGATATCAGGGAATGTACACCATATAGCATACGACGTGGGGTGCACAAAAATAGCTCCTCAAGCTCTTTTGTATGCTCATTTACCCTCGGGTACCATGTATACCCTGATTCTTGCAAATGCGAGTAAAGGACTTGAACTGGAGTTCTATCACCAACTCTGTTTCTCTGGATCTTATTTCGTGCGTTATATATAGTTCTAACGCTAGACACGTTATCCGGATTACGACCCTGTATTGTCGAAAGTATAATACGTGGTCGTACGGTGTAACCTGACAATTCTTTGACCAAACCGAACTCATCATCCTTTAATCGCATTGCATATGGTATACCATGCAACGACTCTAGCAAATCATGATTATGCGTATCATCCTTCACCCTCAGAATCCAATTATATTTTGTTTCACGATATTTTGCCACCAATTTGAATGGACAATTTGTTTTAGAGGTACTGGTTTTCCGTTTTCCAGCACCTTCAGGTTTATAAATCCCACTCTTTGAACACCTGTAATTTATTTCGTACAAATAACCCTTTTCTGTTTTGGTTCTGCCTTTAACAATGACAAAACCGAGCCCACGAGCTATATTTTGCACCCAAGTCGTTAGTTGCTTGTCAGAACCGAACGTCTGAAAATACATCACAAATTTTATAACTTTTTAACATTTTTATAACTTTTTAACTTTTTAACATTTACAAACATAACAATTTCTTTACAACTTTACATTTTTTTAACATTTACAAACATATCATTTTTATTTAACTTTACATTTTTTTTAACTTTACATTTTTTTTAAACTTTACAATTTTTTTTTTTAACTTTACATTTTTTTTTTTAACATTTACAAACATAACATTTTTTTTTAACTTCACATTTTTTTAACATTTACAAACATAACATTTTTTTTAACTTTACATTTTTTTTAACTTAACATTTTTTTTTAACTTTACTTTTTTTTTAACTAAACTTAACATTTTTTTAAACCTTTTTTAACTAAACATTACTTAAAATATATATATATATATATATATATATATATATATATATATATATATATATATATATATATATATATATATATATATATAGGGGGGCTTTATTTTCAGAACCCTGTTAAGTGCGGGAACTGCGAGAACTCCAATTTTGCATTAGAAAACATGCATGTTCATATAAAACATGTATGTTTTCTTACATACACCTTAATACACATGCCTGCGTATTAAGGTGTATGTAAGAAAATATACATGTTTTATATGAACATGCATGTTTTCTAATGCATAATTGGAGTTCTCGCAGTTCCCGCATTTAACATGATTCTAAAAATAAAAACCATTTTGCATTGATCTATTGCACTTAACAGGTTTTTATATAAACATGTATTATGTGTATTAAGGTGAATGTAAGAAAACATACATGTTTTATGTGAACATGCATGTTTTCTAATGCAAAATTGGAGTTCTCGCAGTTCCCGCACTTAACAGGGTTCTGAAAATAAAGATACACTATATATATATATATATATATATATATATATATATAAATACGCAAAAAACGCGTTTTATACCGGGTGTATAAAAACGTTTTCTCTCTCTCTTTTCTCACACACATGTGTGTGTGTGAAACGCGTTTATCTCTCTCTCTTATCTCTCTCTCTTATCTCTATCTATCTTTAGATCTTTTACAAGCTCGGTTGTTTCTGATAGTATTATGTGATGGGTGATTATGTTTTTACTTGATATTATGTGATACGTTGGGTGGGTTGGTGGTTCTGGGTGGGTTGGGTGGGTTATTATGTGATACGTTGTTAATAGATCTGTTGTTTTTATGGTGGTTCTGGGTGGGTTGGTGGTTCTGGGTGGGTTATTATACGATTTATGATACTTTGTGTTGATTTGTTTGATAGATCTGTTGTTTTTATTGTTTAAAAAAAATTAGGGTTTCAAAAATTTTTTGGGGGTTTTCAAAATTAACTTGATTTATTACAATTAAACGTTGTTAATTATAAGATTCTTGTTCTAATTGAGCCGATCTATAAGTTTTTCTTGAAACGCCTAATTTTTTAAAAATTAGGGTTTGGGTTGGTGTTTCTGTGGTGGGATATTATGTGATACGTTGGTGGTTCTGGGTGGGTTATTATGGGATTTATGATACTTTTTGATGATTTGTTTGATAGATCTGTTGTTTTTATGGTTAAAAAAAAATTAGGGTTTCAAAATTTTTTTGGGGGTTTTCAAAATTAACTTGATTTATTACAATTAAACGTTGTTAATTACAAGATTCTTGTTTTAATTGAGCCGATCTATAAGTATTTTTTGAAACGCCTAATTTTTTAAAAATTAGGGTTTGGGTTGGTGATTCTGTGGTGGGTTATTATGTGATACGTTGGTGGTTCTGGGTGGGTTATTATGTTGATGATTCTGGGTGGGTTGGTGGTTCTGGGTGGGTTGGTGGTTCTGGGTTGGTTATTATGTTGGTGGTTCTGGGTGGGTTGGTGGTTCTGGGTGGGTTATTATGTTGGTAATTTGGGTGGGTTGGTGGTTCTGGGTGGGTTATTATGTTGATGATTCTGGGTGGGTTGGTGGTTCTGGGTGAGTTATTATGTTGGTGGTTCTGGGTGGGTTGGTGGTTCTGGGTGGGTTATTATGTTGGTAATTTGGGTGGGTTGGTGGTTCTGGGTGGGTTATTATGTTGATGATTCTGGGTGGGTTGGTGGTTCTGGGTTGGTTATTATGTTGGTGGTTCTGGGTGGGTTATTATGTGATGGTGGATACTTTGTGATGATTTGTTTGATACATCTGTTGTATGACCATTTAGGGAGGGCGTGGATATCACCACCCATGTTGTACTTTATATCCACATGTTGTGGGTGGTTCTGTGGTGATTGTGGGTAGGTTAACACCTTGATCTGCCACCTTTGAGTGGTATGAATACCTGCTCTGGCCTACCCCATTACCCACAGAAAAAGGTTATAAAGAAACTTGATATTGGCAATGATGATTTTATAAAGAAACTTGATATTGGCAATGATGATTTTATAAAGAAAAGCTTTATTTTGGCATGGCATTTCCAAATGAAAGGCAATTTTTTTTTTTTTTTTTTTTTTTTTTTGATTTTGCAACATTTGATGTTGCAGCCAAATATGAGAAGCAGTTTTGTTATAATCTGAGCCTTTACCTGAGTTGTGAAAAATTGTGAACTCGACATTTGTTGATATTGTTCCCAGCCTTCCCTATAATGTTATCCAAGCCCTATAATGGTTGGTGTTTCTGTGGTGGGTGATTATGTGATGGTGGATTATGGTTGGTGGTTCTGTGGTGGGTGATTATGTGATGGTTCTGTGGTTGTTCTATGGTTCTGTGGTTGTTTTTGATATGGTTGTAGTGTTTGATGTGAGCTTTGTTTGTGATTGAGCTTTGTTTATAATCAAGCAAAGCTGCAGTTTGGGAATCTTACTGTTGGGCTTGTTTGTTTTTTAGAGGCTGCAACCCTTTACAGGCATGCATTTTGGGAATCTTACTGTTTTGTGACATGCTTGTATCAGCTTCTGATTGTGGAATCTGCTTTTGTGGATTGTGTTGGATTGTGTTAACAATCTG
Source organism: Artemisia argyi (assembly GCA_030686995.1). Taxonomy (NCBI): domain Eukaryota; kingdom Viridiplantae; phylum Streptophyta; class Magnoliopsida; order Asterales; family Asteraceae; genus Artemisia; species Artemisia argyi. The sequence goes on along the minus strand of CM060707.1, from coordinate 141,818,367 downwards.
TGATGATATCCAGGCCCTCCCTATTTGGTTATAACCCTTGTGTTTGTGTGGAATCTGCACTTGGACAATGGTTTTAACTTTGTGTTTCACTTTTGCTAAAAAGGCGATGACGAATGGTTTCTAAAACCCGAATGGATGGCGAAGTGATATTTTTATCACTTGCGCAACCTTCAAATCCTAGCCTAACTAAAAATCTACATTTTTTTTCGATAACGTTTTCAAATCTGAGCCTAAAAGGCGATGACGAAATCTGTGTTGTGTGGAATCTGCACTTTTAACTTTGTGTTTCACTTTTGGTTTAAAATGTTTTTGTTTATGTGGAATCTGCATATGGGACAATGGTTTGAACTTTGTGTTTCACTTTGGTGTTGAATCTGGACACTTGGACAAAATAGAACATAGACAAAAAAAAAAAAAAAAAAAAAAAAGTTATTACTAACTTTAAAAAAAATAATAATAATAATAAAAAAAAAAAAAAAAAAAAAAACTACAAAAAACAAAAAAACTGACATGAACAGTGCCGTAACAGTGCCCTAGTTCCCACACCCTCCCATAGGGAGGGCTTGGTTAACACAACCCGATTGTTAATGATAGTACAATAAATACATTGGAGAGATAAAAACTAAAAGTTATAAAACAATAATTGTACTCTCTATATTTGAGTCCAAAAACGCGTGACAGGTTGTAAAATATGAATTACAGGTTGTTGGTGATGCATGTTTTCAGTGTAGTGTTAAATGAAGTAGGTAAATTTGATTGAGCAGACACACAAGAAACAGGCTGTAAGATTTGGACATAAATTTTATAAAGATTTTACTGTAATTACTAGTTGATAAACTTGGTAGGAAGGTACAAACCAACTGTTTTTAGTTTTTACCCCATAAAAGCATTTAAATTTGGAAGTCATAAACATCCTAAAAATAAATAAATGAATCTCTCATAGTGGAAACTAAAAATGCTTTTTGAAGCAATTTATAAACTTAGATATTCACGCCAAATATGAAATCACTAATTAAGGTTTACAAAACATGAACAATATTATGGTTGATGTTCTAATTCAATAATAAACATTCGCAATTTGATGTGCTGCTAAATAATATAATGTGCAACTTGCTTCCAGTGAAAAGATATGAATATGTCAATTTGTGTTACTATATATTATCTAGCACACTTATCTTAAACAGGATATACGATATGCCTACAACCTCCTCGGTAAGGGTACGCAGTTAATTAGTCCAGGCTGTCAAAAATAATTATGTTGTGATAATTTATTTATAAATGGTACGAGCACCAAATTAACTAGTTAGTTGTCGGATCCAACAAATGCATAGTAAAAATAATTAAATAAAAATAATATGAATAGTGCTACGTCCATTATTAATGTATTTTTATACGAAAACATGAAAGTATAAAAGCACCGCCCTTGTGCAATTGGTCCACTTGGTCTTTCTTGGTACTTGACTACTCGTGTATGAAAAATTCAATACTTAAGATAGGTGTCAAGTAGAAGTACGTACATTCGACGCGGAAAATGACGTTACAGTTTTTCAATACAGTACATCCCATGTGATAATGTGATATCCACATGCATGACTCACCGTCACACACAACTTACTATAAATACTCACATATTGCCTAAACAATCGAAACCATAACCCAACAACATGAAAAACCATCTTCCATTTGCAGCTCTACTCATAGCCACATTGCTCATAATCTCCTCTAACGCAAATGCCGTGTTTCAATCCGTAGCTCTAGCTGCAGCACCAGTAACAACAGGTAACTAGCTAATGATTTATCTAAGCTATTTTTGTTCCTTATTTTGTTTGGTATTGACCAATGAAATGTATGTATGGACAGATGCGTTGGGATGTGATAGCAAGTGTGCTAATAGGTGTTCGAGATCGGGTTGGAAAGACAGGTGCCTCAAGTATTGCGGGATTTGTTGTGGGAAATGCAATGGTTGTGTACCTTCGGGTCCGTACGCTGATAAGGCTCAATGTCCATGCTACCGCGATCTCAAGAATCCCAAGGGCAAGGACAAGTGCCCTTAAATTAGCATAATAATTTCTGGTCCTAAAAGAATTTGTGTTTGGATTAATCGCGAGTAGTAGTTACCTTATATATTTTGTAAGATTTATTTAAAATCGATCTCTTAGAAATTAATCCAGATATTTAAGATATGTATGGATGTTGATCGAAGGCCTTACAGTACAATAACAATGGGAGATTTATAGCTAATTAAAATATCGAACATAAACCATTAAATTTATATTGAAGAAAACACTTTTCACCACATGACCATCAATATATTGTACTTATATCATATTATTTGTTCTTTTGTAAAAAAATATCCAGATGATATAAATATAAAATAGTTTTATTTTTAAGATACATAAACTATCATAAACAATAAATAGACAATTGAGTCATAAACTAACACAACCTAGCAACGTAAAAATAAAATTTGTGTGCTAACAAAACATTTCTATCAACTAATATACAATGATATTACGAAAAAGAAGAGAATTCACGTTCATCTTCAAAATACGCTTGACACAATTATATATTATTGTTGTTTGAAAGACTCTTGTGTTTTACTCCCTTCGTCCCATATTAAATGTCATGTTTGACTTTTCAAAGTTTTTCTTTTTCAACTTTGACCTTAAATATTTGTGTTTGTGTAATATAATACTTGATACAAAATACATGAATAGATTAAATTTTAAATGTATTTTTCATTGCATATAATTTTTATCAAATACTATATAACACAAACAAAAATATTTAAAGTCAAAGTTAATAAAAAACAACTTAAAAAGTCAAACATGAACATGTAATATAGGACGTAGGGAGTAGCATTTTTGTCATCATCATATAATAATCTCTAACATTCTTTTGTTTAGCAAAGAAAATAACGACTTAATTCTTTTTAATGTATTATCAATACAAAAGGATAGTCAAGAAAAATATATACTTTTGTCGTCTAAATTTATTTGTCCAGTTTGACTTTCTAAATTTATTTTAAACTTTGATCTTAATTATTTTCTTTTGTGTTATTTAATAATTGATAAAAAAATATATGAATAAATTGAGTTTTAAATATCTTTTAATTAGTATAATTTTCATTAAGTACGGAGTATTATATAACACAAATATAAATACTTAAAGTCAAAATTAAAAAAAAAAAAAAAAAAAAAAACGAGGCATTCAAACCCGTGCGTTGCACACGGGCTCTATCTAATTGGTTATAGTGTAATGTCTGGAGTCATTCAGACCTGTGCGATGCACACGGGCTTAATCTAAATGTTCATAGTGTATTGTTCAACACTAATTTTCGTCATTACATAGGCTGTATATAACTTTTCATAGCGTAATCTTTGACACTTATTTTCGTCATATATATCTAAGTTGTGATGGTATCACACCTTTTCTAAGCATGACACACATTTAAAATAGTTTATTAACATTAAAAGAGTATATGTGAAGAGACTTTTTTTCAAAATGCTATATTTAAAAGAGTATTTTCACATGTAATTTTTTAATATGTATAAGTTACATACTAAATGTCAAAGGGAGGTTAAATGCATACGGTTCTTTCAAAATAAATGTAACCCTTATATAAAATCGTAACAAAGTGGATATTCTCTATATTTTGAGATCAACTTGTGACAATGAATCATCCTTTTTGTTTATCATATCAAATACGGTAGCTCCACATTACTACGCTTAGTTACTCGAACTTTATTTTATCGACAAAAACCATTTAAGTTTTAATATTTTTTTATTGTTGTGAAAATCGGTCCAATATTGTTAGTATCTTTAATTTGTAGCATATTTTATATATAAATATATTTGAAGACATCAATCTCACCATATAATTTTTCTACTCTTAATAACTAATATAACAATTTCATTTTGCCAAATTTGTTTGTCATTCTACAAATGAAACTAAAATCATATTTAGGTAATCAATTAATCTCCATAGTGATATTACTTATTGACTAAGATTTAAATTTAATTTACAATAGATTATATAAATGGTATATCTATATTGTTTAAACTACATAAATCGTCAAAATGATATTACTTATTATGTAAGATTTAAACTACAGTAAAATTATATAAATGGTAAATCCTGAAAATAACATAATCGATTAATTGCCGATACTAATTGTGGATATGATTACCCGAATCATTACTACGTATTTGTTTTATTTTTAGTCTATTGCTTTGCACTATTTATGGATAAAGATGAAATAAATTACATTATTAAAAGCGAACTATAAAAAAATTTATTTTTAACAAAACTATAAAAACATAAATCATTAAAGTAATTAGTATATTCAATACTATAAATTATAATTCGTATAATAAAAAATCAAATCGAGTGACCCAAGTCCGAATCATAAACCCGCTCGAATCAATCAATAGACCCGACATTTAACTAAACACAATTAGACATAACTCTACTTTTTGTGTACTCCGCCCCTATCTCTAAACTCACACACAAACACATCTATCACCATCATCAAATATATCTTCTCCCTACAAACAATTACATCTCATCTTCATTTAATACTATCAAATCATAAATGAATCACACATCAAAAGATTTAAATAATACAATCGGAACAAAACCCTAACATATGTCAACACAAACACACAACCTTATCGTGACCTTTTTCTTCTTTGATGTTTAAGATGAATCAAGGACGCATTTAAACGAATTCAAGATCCTAGGATGGGTCTCGGGGAGGGTGATTTGATATTGTTTGCGTTTTTGTTTTTCAAACCGAACAAAAAGAAAGATTGTAACAGTTTTGTTATAGTCCTATCTTGAATAAGTTTGGATAATAATGAAGCTAGGCTTCAATAAATTCGATTCTTGTAGTTGTGTGATTGTGAGGGTTCATGGTTGTGTCTAGTTTGTAGGATTGGTTTTTTTTCTTCTTCAGTTTTTAAGTCATAGTTTTGGATTTGTTGTTGTAGGTTGTGAGACGTGAAGTTGTTTGTTGTTGGTTGATGTTGGTTGTTCGATTAAGGTTGTTGGATTTGAATGGGTTATTGATTGTTTCATGTTGGTGAAGATCGGGAAAAAATGATGTGGTGAAAATGGTGATAGTGGATATTTATAATCTTCAAAAAGCAACCGAAAAGATTATTTGTTGCATTTATTCTCAATTAGTTATGTTTTACTTCATCTTCCTGACATTCAATTTGTGAGATGGTTGGTTTGCTTAGAGCTTGCATATTTCACTTTCAATTTGTGAGCCATTTATTATGATCACTTTACATTTATAAGGCTATTGAAGCTTTTAATGTGTGTGTATATATATATATATATATATATATATATATATATATATATATATATATATATATATATATATATATATATATCAAAACTAGACAAATAAATTGAGATAGAGAGAGTAATACAAAATGATATTAAGAACCAATTAAAAAAACTAAAGTAAAAAAAAAAAGTTAAAGAAAAGAAAAATAAAATAAAAAACATTAAAAGGTATTAAGACATTTCTTTCGCATCTTTTTAGGTAAGAAGTTTAGGCCTCTGGCTGCATCTGAACGAGAAAAAAATAAGCACATTTAATGATTCAAATGTATAATGATATTTGAATGCATTAGATTAAGAGGCTTTTAAGAAATATTTTAAGTAACACAAACACCACCTAGGTGATTTTTTCTTTGGCAAAACAATTTATATGTTAATAGATAAACTAACCAATATTGAATATCTATAATACTTATAAAAAATGAATGTTTATTTTTTAAATTTTGAAATCGTAAATTAATGTAATTTGTTTAAATTACAATAAGTATTTTTTTTAATACACATTAAGGTTGATTAATTCTAAAATTGTCAAATTTTCAAAAACAAGCATTATATTAACTTAAAAAAACACACGATTTATATTTTAAAAAACACGTTTTGCATGAAAGATAAAAACATAATCATGATTACGCCATCGTTTTGCGCGGGTATACGTCTAATAAATCACCAAAAGATTTGACAACTAGTTCTAAGAGTTTTAGGTATCATCACACGTCGGACATGTTTGGCGCGAGAGATTATAGAAAATTATAGAGGCTTAAAATTATTTTTAGAAATTAAGCTTTGGTCAAAAAATAATCTTTGTTTGGCAAACTAAGATTATGAATTATTTAAAAAAAATAAGTTCTCAAAAAATAAGTTTTCAAAACCAGCTTTTAAAAGATTGTGGAGATTGTTGTTCAAAAATTAACTGATTTTAATTTTTTTCAGCAATATCACCAGCACCGCTGCAAAATAATAATAATAACATAAAAAAAAAAAAAAAAAAAAAAAAAAAAAAAAAAAAAAAAACTATACAAATTTAATCTTTTACAGCACCATCAACATCTATTTTTGCTAAATATACCTGTGATTAGTATGCCACCTCATCTAGGGATGAAAAAAAACCCGAAACCCAAAGTAATTGAGGCAGGATGGGGCATGCTAATTGGGTTACAGGGCGGGTTTGGAGATTAAATGGGGATTTTAATCGGGTTTGGGGCGGGGAGCACTGGTATAAAAAGTTGTATTCGTCACGCCAGAAATGTGTGACGATATTCATATAGTTACACACGTTTTTTTCGTTTTGTGTCACTAAAGGTCCCGCCACCGTATGTTGCATATGGTCACATTGTTGAGTTCGTGGCATTTTCCATCGAAAAAGAACGACCAAAACCCTGAATATGTGTGACAAATTAGGCACAAGTTTTGTTGGATTAGTCATTATCAGTGACCGTGGACACCTTATAGTCACACGAATATTTTTTTAGAGTAACTATTGTTCGTTCTTTGGCCACATAAATATATAATATATGTGACATTTGAAATGATATATTCAAGTAAATGTATATTTTGTGTGACTATTTTCCGTCCTGTGGCCACAAATATACAATAAATGTGACGTTTGTGATGATTTAGTCATACAATGGGTGTTATTTTTTTGGAGTTAGTTACATACAATTTAACACAAAGTGGCTAAAAGTATTAATAAGTGTGACCATATGTTGTTTAAAGTGAAGAAATGTGTATTTTGGGTGACTATTGATCATCAATGGCCACATGAAGTTTATGTTTGCGTGGCCTTTTGTAATATTTAGTCACACAAAGCATGTTTGTTTTGGGTATTTAGTCACATACCATTAAGCAAACAGTGGCCAAAATTGTTAATAAGTGTGACAATATGCTTTTTAAAGTGAAGAAATGTGTATTTTGTGTGACTATTGATCATCCAATGGCCACATGAAGTTTATGTTTGCGTGGCCTTTTGTAATATTTAATCACATAAAGCATGTTTCTTTTAAGTATTTAGTCACATACAATTAAGCAAACAGTGGCAAAAAGCGTTAATAAGTGTGACCATATGCTGTTTAAAATGAAAAAATATGTGTTTTGTGTGACTATTGATCATCAAATGGTCACATGAAGTTTATGTTTGCATGGCCTTTTGTAATATTTAGTAGCACAAAGCATGTTTCTTTTGGGTATTTTGTCACATACAATTAAGCAAACAGTGGCCAACATCGTTAATAAGTGTGACCATATGCTGTTTAAAATGAAGAAATGTGCATTTTGTGTGAATATTGATCATCCGTTGGCCACATGAAGTTTATGTTTGCGTGGCCTTTTTGTAATATTTAGTCACACAAAGCATATTTGTTTTGGGTATTTAGTCACATACAATTACACAAACAGTGGCCAAAAGTGGTAATAGGTGTGACCATATGCTGTTTAAAGTAAACAAATGTGTATTTTGTGTGACTATTAATAATCCAATGATCACATGAATTTTATGTTTGTGTGACCTTTTGTAATATTTAGTTACACAACGAATTAAGAAAACAATGACAAAAAGTGTGACTATATGCCTCTTTGAGTCACATTTAAAAAATCAATATATATCAAAACAAATTCAAATATAATGAAATTGGAATATATCTGTCACACGTCTCGAATTAAAAGTGACTAAAATGTCGAAAAATATTTACTAGTTATCCTCTGGTCACATATATACACAAATGTGTGATATATATTTTACGAAATTGTCACACAAGTCGGATCAAGTGTGGCTGTTTATTTAAGGTTGGTACATTTAGTCACGTAAATATGTTGCTGTTTGACCATTCGAAATACGCTATGTGTGACGAAAGGCCATATCTGTACTAGTGGAGCGGGATATCCTCGCCCCGCCACGCCCCGCCCCGCCTGATTAATATATACACAAATACAAATATATCTATATTATATAGTATTTTGTTAGTATTTACATAATAAAAAAATATTACTCTAATATTGTTAGTTTTTTAATATTTGTAAAAATACAAAATTGCGATTATAGAAACTCGTTTGGCGTTATATTTTTAAGTTTTAATTTTTAGCAGTATAATTTATCATTATTTATGCATAATACTATCGTTAAAACCTTAATAAGGCTTGTTTGTAATTGATTATTAATATGTTCACTATTGCTAACGGTCTAAAAATAACAATAAATGTGAAATTGTGCTGTTTTGGTTGAGAATTGCACCTAAAGAGAACACCTCGACAAGATCCCCAATGAATACGGGCCGGATTTTGATGGACAATCACGCCCAACGGGACGCCCCGATTAGATCCCAGATGGGGATCGGGGTAGCTTTGAGGAAAACTTTAGTAATCAGGTTTGGTGATGGGGATGGCCGCCCCGCTGCTATCCCCTCATAATAACTAAAACATCTCTACTCTATATAACACACCAATAACATCACCTGTGGTCCACAAAATACCCACCAAATATATTCACTCACTCACAATTAAAAAAAAAAAAAAAAAAAAAAAAAAAAAAAAAAAAAAAAAATTAATGATGATAGTTACAAATAGCGTTTTGGCTCAAGCACAAGGATCCGGTATGTTGGCACAAGGCTCTAATCTTGACCGCCTTTAGAAAGCAAATGTATATAGTGGGAAGTTGATGAAGTGATAAGCCAATGAACATTTCGTGACCACCTAATAAGTATAAAAATAAAATGTAAGCAAAATATTTGTGTGATTGATAATACATGTAAAAAAAGGGTATAAATTACATCATATGAATATTCGTACATACCTCGTGAAAGTTGATCATAGAACGTGTTTGGCATGTGATATAGATTTTGTATCACTTCTTTATATACTAAATTTGTTGTAATATATGCGGTGTTACCGTTTTCGTCGCAAGTAACAATTTTTTATCGCTTTTAGCTTTTAACAAATGAGAAATGCGAGTAAGAAAATTAACAAATGAAACTATGTTGTCTTATTTGTTGACCATTCTGGATACTTCTTTATAACTTGAGTAGTCAAGTTTATTCATCTCGACTTCAAGTTGTTGCATTGATGCTATACATCATCGTTTTGCGCGAGCATACGTCTTGTAAATCACAAAAAGACTTTGACAAGTAGTTCTATCCACAACTAATAAGATCTAGTAAATTTCTATGTAGTACATTTCATTGCCGCATTAATCAAAATTTCATATTACACTCTTTCCTCATCATCTATTTATTTTCATTCATTCATTCTTATTTAAGGAGTTGTTTCCCAAAATAAGATCATCTTAAATGCGTATTATTTATTCACATGAAGGATTGTTGGGCTTTTAAATTTAAAATTAATTATACTTTTAAAAGACAAGACAAAATTTAATACATGTTGACTTATATGGTTGATTGTTAAATGTTATGTTAGCCTTATTTCGTTTCAATATTAAAGATTATATTTGATCTCTGAGCAATTAGCTATTGAAGAGCACCATCATATTGAATATCGCTGAATTATGTATGCTTCGAAGTAAATTTGATATGAGCACAAATTATACAATGTATTAAAAAGGCAGGATTGCTACAGTGCACGTGCTTCAAAGAGTTGTACCGCACAGTTGACTAAACAGTAACATTTGTGTTGTCTCATGTTGTACGTTACTGTAGCAGATGTACTGTAGCAACTTTTTTTTATTTATTTATTTTTTTTTGTAACTATGAATAATTTTCCTTAAATAAAAAAATACAAAACTTGCACAAAAACATTTTATTATGCGGTTATTCATTTTTATTTAAAAAAAACCAATAACAAAAAACAATACAAAACAAAAATACTAAAAAAAATACAACACCATAAAAAAAAAATAACAAATCCGCGGCAAAGCGCGGGCTACCCCGCTAGTTATTATTATCCGTCAATTTCCCTTTCTCATGCCCTTTAATTAGTATTACTTGATAACAGAAAATATCCCTGAATTCACGTCCCTTTCGGCAAAAGTTGTTAATGACTCTTACAATGTGTAAAAATGTTTAATTTCGAATTGCATGTATATGATGTATGACAATATTTTACTATAAATGGACCCGGATATGTGTACGGTGTACCTACTAATTTTATTACTCTTATTTTTATTATTATCCTATCTTTTAAGGTTTTCGAAATCAAACGAAGAAGTGAAGGGGAAATGATGCCTACATTTAAATGTAGATAATTGCTTACATTCTATTTGAAAAAAGTTTACAAAATGTACAGTTCAGTCCTTGTAGTAAGCTTCTGATATAGTTCAGTCCCTGTCCTTATCTTTTTTTACAAAGAAAAATAGGTAACTTGCCTACTTTATAAAATAGGCATCATATCCCCGTAAGGGAATTGAAGGTGTATCCTATGCTTTTAACTTGAACTTGTTTATCCATTTTCTAATCTATCAAACGAAGATGAAGTGAGTAAATGTATGCATGCATGTTCTATGAATATCGATCAGCAATATATTTTCATCAAATAAAAACGCTTACACTATATCATGAGTATGCGGTTTCTTTTACAACCAGAATCAAATGTGTTACAAAGAGACAATATAGGGGAGCGATCAAACAAATACTATTGTATATGGATTTTAGGTTATGAGCCTTGTTAATTTATACTTTTTTTCGTTAACGTATTTGTACGTATTAATTAATATTTTAGAACTTAGAAGTCAAACTAGTTTTGCAACCCGCGCGTTGCTGAGGAATTCTTTTGTTGCCGTTAGCTACTTAACGTGAAGTTAGTTACCTAGGACTGACTTTACAATTGATGTATAACATGAAGGACCATTTATGTAAATTATGTGAGGATTAAATTTGCAATAAACCGTTGAGATGAAGGACAAAATGCGTATTTTTTTTTTAAATGTTAAAGTAACGGTCGTTAGTTAATAGCCGTTAAATAACTAACGGCTGTTAGTACTGTACAAACAGGACTAAATTTGCAATTGATGTATAACATGAAGGACCATTTATGTAAATTAAGTGAGGAATAAATTTGCAATGAACCGCTGAGATGAAAGACAAAGTGCGTACAAAATTTTTTTAAAATGTTAAAGATAACGGTCGTTTGTTAACAGCCGTTAAATAGCTAACGATCGTTAGTACTAAAAAAAAAGTTACTGTAGCGTTCACTGTAACAAGCACTGTAGCAGTAAACATTTCTGCCTTTTAATATATATATCATACTATATTATAAAGCATGAAGGCCTACTATTAATAGAAATACTTAAAATTAAGCAATACAACTTATAAAGCTATAAGTACAACAACAAATGCTACTTATAGAAATTCTCCTCATATTTAATTATAACATACAATTAATACTAACATTAAATACAATAAATAAATCATTATGTACATTAAATACAATTAATTAACTTGTCAATAAATACAATTAATGCACTTATTAAAACACATCTTACATAAAAAATACAAATTATCAAGCATGTTGTACAACCAACTTAAATACAATTCCTGCATTAAATGTCACTAATACAAATAATAAAGCATATTATATAAATATTCAAGCCCGAACGGGCAATGGACCAAATGGGCTCGAGCCCGAACGGGCACGGGTCAAACGGCTTCGAGCCCGAACGAACACGAGCTAAACGAAATTTTTGATATCCATAAATTTATTGTAAAAAAAAACATAATAAACTAAAATATGTTTATATATTGTAAAAACCAGACAAACTACTAAACAAAAATAATAATAATAATAATAATAATAATAATAATAATACAAATTAAGCATCAAACTTTTGCTATAAAAAACTAATCAGCAAAGCTATTGCCAAAAAATGTACAAATAAAATAAATTATTAGTCAAAAAAATTAAATTACAGAGTGCCCGCAGCTGTATCGCGCGAGGACCCTGCTAGTCGATAATAACCGAGTTAGGATGTTATCTCGGGTGATATACGAATATGCTTCATGCATGTATTAGAAATCAGCATTCACAGTTTCACACTTACACTTATATCTTGATTCTTGCGAATGAAATACGCCGTTTAAACTTTAAACTACTTTAATGTTTCTGAACCAAATTAACATGAAAAGTACAAGTGTATATAATACTCCGTAGTCCGTATTAAATACAATAATTAAAGAAATAATTAATGGTAAAAAAAAAGGACCTTAGAGTAGTTAGATAGTACGCTATTTAATTAAAAGATCCATGTGAGAATTTCATATATCCTCATGATCGACCTCATGGGTCATGTTCACATGCCACTCTACTACTATAAATATCAGGTTACACACTTACACATTACAAATAAATCAGTCCATAACATAATTCAGCAAAATGAAAAATCTTCCCTTTGCAATTTTATTAATCGCCACTCTTCTCTTCGTCTCCTCGACCAGGGCTATCACCACAGATAGCCCGGCCCCCTCTCCGCTGAGTAATTAAATTCATCCGTTTCATTTTATTCGTTAAAATGCATGAATATTTTTTGTTTTTTTAACTTATATGGTTTTTTTAATTTGTTTGTTTAGGTACGTTGGGTTGTGATGACAAGTGTGGAAAGAGGTGCGGAAATGCTGGCTATAAAGAACGATGTTTGAAATATTGTGGGATATGTTGCGGAAAATGCCAAGGTTGCGTTCCTTCTAGCCCGTACGCTGATAAGGCAGAGTGTCCATGCTACCGTGATTTGAAGAACTCCAAGGGCAAATCCAAGTGCCCTTAAATCTACTTTCTATGTTTTTTCTTTTCTTCAACCTCCTATATTATCGATGTTTCTTAATGAATGTATTTAGTATTAAATTGTCTGATCTATAACTATTGAGTAATTTATGATATTAGTGACGACAAATGGTGTTTAGAGTGAGGAACCACAAATTAGTGCTTTTATTGTTCGCTTTGAGTGTGAGACTAATTAAACCTAAGCAATAAAAGAAGTGTTTGCAATAAAAATAGCAAAAAAATTTCTTTGATATTCTGTTTTGATACCTAAACTTAAAAAAATATGAGTTGTTGTCAAGTTAAAAATAGTGACATATATCAAGCTTTTTAGTATCACATCACATCAAAAATTGCAATACTTTATCGAAGTTTTTTTATTTACTCACCTATACTATTTATAATATATACATGTTAGACCATCTCTTTCTACAATTAAATTTTTTAGGATTTTCTAATATAGATTTTAAGTAAATATACATATTACAGCTTTATGTACGATTAATTTATACACAACCATGTATATTAATTTATGAAGACACGAAATAATTAATGTCAAAACAGTTTTTTCTAGCTAACAATACATCATTTGTAGAAAACTAAAAGAAACTGAATATGCCAATAAGCCCGTTCATACGCTTTCACTTGTCTTGCACATCAGAGCAGACCACATTTAATCAAGATATGAAAACGAAATTTGAACAATAAATTATCAGATATGTGGAATTTCCTATGTCGATAAGAGTCGTTGTTACTATGTTCATATTTTTCTCAAAACTTAATTAAGCGATGGAAAAAGCTCTTAATCAGTGTTATAGAGTTTTTTCTTTTTTTTTAGTCATGGTTTTTGATTTTTTTGCCGACAAATTACGAGATTTGAGTTTACCACCACACGACACACTAAGTAAAGCTCTTCTCTATTGGGATCGAAGGTTGATGAGATCACATCAAAATTGTTTGCACCAAGCACAAATTCAACTTGAGACTTCTCACATTTTAGTGATGATAATCACAAAGTTTTTAATGCTAAGTCACACATGATTGATTGTTATGTCATAAAGTCAGGTCACATACCTTCGGATTTACTAGCTAGAGTCATTTCTCTTATAACTTTAGTAGGAAATGGTTGATTTATTTATTCGCAACTTCGTAAGGCTTCTTCGATCTTCGTCACTTTGTCATTTTTGTTTTTGTCACTTAGGTTTTTGTGGAATAAAAGGTACCATGAGGAGTGCCTTTTCTTGATGTCTGATATGACCACGATGTATGTATTTGGAGGTGGGAACATCTCACGGTGTTGGTCTACCAATTGCTTGCATTGCATCTAGAATAAAGTTTTCATTTATGTTTTTTACCGATAATTTGTGAGGCTTTTGCCATTTCTTATAAAACTAGTGCAAATAATACAAAATACTAGAAAGTTATACTTTGAAAATCATAAGTTTTACACTACCAATTAATATATAGAAGCAGGAGAAATAATGACGATCTCTTTTACGTATATGTGTCTACGCGTCCATTTACGTCTGCATAGGCCGTAAACGAACAGAACAAACACAGACGAAGCCTTTTTTATATTCGTTCGTTTAATTTTAACCGACCAAATAAATAAATACAAATAATTTTTTACCCAACGATTTATGAATTTTTCATTGAACGTTCTGTTCGTTTACGGCCTTATGAATCCTGGACGTCTTTCATTCAAGATACCAAAAGAAAGTAGGTCATAATTATAACTTTATAAATGCACAAACATGAACGAAATCAAGATAGGTCGTAGAGAGTCACGAGACATTCATGAATTTTCGTGATGTAGTATTAATGTTTGTAAAAAATTATTTTTTCTAAAATGCATTCGGTCTATCTTTTTAATGCTGTCCGTCAATATCATGGTTCTATCCCTATGCATGAATAATTGATATGTAGGTATTGTTGTAATTTGTACTCTCTCTGAACTTTATATATTTTTTAAAAAGAAAAACAACATATATATTGTTATTTATAAAATACTATTATCATTAACAACGTTTATTGTTATTTTGTAGTCTGTGACGTTTTTATTTAGAGAAAATCAAACAAGTAGATCGAACTCTGACAAATACAATTAATGACTTATTTCAAAGCACTTCGGTGGTGTTTGTTTGTTAAGATGGTCTGAATCTGAACCGCACATCTGAATCTGAATCTGATGCGTAAATGTCTGAATCTGACCGCATCTGAACGGGAAAAAAAACTCATGTTTGAACCGCACATTTGCTTGCTCGTACTATTTTTTTTTTTTTTGGTTTTTATTTGTATCAGCAAGAGGCAACAAGACGCATTCAGACACCCCTCTCAAGTCTAAACCATTAAGATCTTACTGCATCTGAACGCGTCTGAACGGAGAAAAAAAAACAAACAGTCTGAACGTCAAAATGTCTGACCGATTCAGACACAGTGTCCATTCAGAGGCTGTTAAGAGGCAAATAAGAAAAAACAAACACAACCTTTGTGTGTAAAAGTATCTGAACCTAGTTACTAGAATCAAAATGAAAGATATGCTATCTATTCTTCTAACCAATTCAATTCGCCCATCACATGCATGGTCGCATGGATGAAACCAAAAGCGTAAAAGCAACTCCACCCCATCACTTGTCCCACATACCATGTTTAGATGATAAACGGAAGTTTTACAGCTGTTTATAGGGGTGACAATTAGGGATGGCAAAAAATCGTACCCGATGAGGACCCGTTCCCAAAACCCGATTTCACCAGGGAATTTCCAAATTAATCGAGAAATTTTCAAGTTGACTGGGGACTGAGATGGGGACGGGAAATCGCGACTTACCAAACCAACGATGAGGGAGGGGACGAGGATAGCATAAATCCTCGAACCCAAACCGGACCTCAAACTTTCTAATGTATAAATACTAAAATTATATTTATATCCATACTAGATTTACTCGTATATGTATATGTTTATGAGCATTGAGTATTGACATGTATATGTAATATTTATATGGGTTTTTCTAACTTGTGCTCTAGGGGCACAAGTTAATCAAACTAAAAGTACATAAGGGCCACGAAAAAGTACACAAGGATCCACATAAAAGTACAGTCATATGTACTTTTATGTGGGTCCCTGTGTATTTTTGGTGTGCTTAACTTGTGCCCCCAAGGCACAATTTAGAAAAACCCTATTTATATAAGCCAATACATTTTAAAAGTATAAGCACTAACTACATATTACTCGATCAATGTTTAGTCTGAATACATACATACAAATACAATGCACAATGTTTTTATATTATATATGATTTTCAATATTGACGATGCTTTAAAGTTGAATTTACATTGTAATTAATCTAACTATGTACTATGTCCATTTGTAAAAATGGTAAAGAACACACAACAATACACTTATACACCCAACCAACCACCCTTTTGGTGTAATTTTATTATAACGATTCAAGAAGATAAGTCCCTAAACAGGTGCTTACCAATACAATACAAAAGACTAAGATTGATCTCTACTAGGTAGACACCAATCAACCTCACTACACGTTCACTCAAATCACTCAGAACTTAACAAATCAAACGAAGAGATTGATTTCTAATGACACAAGACTATAGATATCAAACTGATATCAAAACTAACTAATAACAATGTGTATGTGAGAACTCAGAGAAGAACAAAGAAATACGAATGAGAGATAATGAAACCCTAGATCTGATGTGAGCTTATATAGACTCAAGTTCCACTTTAGCCCCTCAACTTAGCACATCTTGATATTCAGTAACAAACTCTTAATAAGTACAAGAAGACTTATCAGACTTGTCATAATAAGTCCCTTGACTTATTAACCAATATCTTTCAACATCCCTCCTCAAGTTGATAAGTCTTCAACTTGAACAATATCTTTAACCTTTGCCTGCTTCCCTCCACTAGCACCATTACAAGAACCTGCAAACATATCAACAAGACCAAGTTTTTTGCACAAAACATTATGTTGCCTTTGTCCAAGGCATTTAGTAAAAATATCAGCAATCTGCAAATTAGTATGTATTTTAATAGTTTTGATAACACCTGCAGACACTTTTTCTCTTACCAAATGCACATCCAACTCAAAATGTTTAGTTTTCTCATGAAAAACAGGATTTGCAGCAATCTGAATAGCTGCACTATTATCACAATAAACATCCACGGGCAACAAGCCTTCAATACCAAGACTATTCAACAAGTTACTTAACCAAATAACTTCACAAGTGGTAGAAGCAAGGCTTCTGTATTCAGCTTCAGCTGAACTTCTAGACAAAGTGGCCTGTTTTTTACTTTTCCATGATATGAGAGAATCTCCCAGAAAAACACAGAACCCAGTAACAGGCTTTCTAGTAACAGGACATTTTGCCCAATCAGCATCAGCATATGCTCTAAGCTTAAGATCAGAAGAACAATTAAATTGCAAACCAGAACCAGGAGAACCTTTTAAGTACTTTAATACTCTTAAAGCAGCCTTAAGATGTGACTGAAGTGGCTTATGCATATGTTGACTTAAACAATGAACAACATAACTAATATCAGGTCTAGTTTTAGTCAAGTAAATCAACTTACCAACAAGCTTCTGATAGTTAGTAATGTTATTCAAAACCTTGTCATTATCAGACTCAATACAACTTAAAATAGAATTCTCAGGTAAAGGAGTATCAACAGGTTTAGCTGCTAGCAAACCATACTCATGTAACAACTCCAAACAATATTTCCTTTGTGTCATACACACACCTTTATCATTTTTCAACACTTCAATACCAAGAAAATATTTCAATTCTCCCAAGTCTTTGATCATAAACTTGGTACTCAAAAAATGTTTAAACATTTTAATCTCAGACTCATTGTTACCAGTTATGACAATATCATCAACATACACAAGTAAGGCAACAAATATATCATCTTTCTGTTTAATATAAAGAGAATAGTCAAACTTACTTTGAACAAAACCATGCTCAATCAAGGCAGTGGTAAGCTTAGCATTCCACTGTCTTGGAGCTTGCTTAAGTCCATAAAGAGACTTATTAAGTTTGCACACTTTAGAATCATCACCACCATTAAAACCTTTAGGTAACATCATATACACATCCTCATCTAAATCACCATACAATAAAGTATTATTCACATCTAACTGATACAAAGGCCAGTTCATTTTAACAGCAATGCTTAACAAGCATCTGACAGTAACCATTTTAACCATTGGACTAAAGGTTTCATCATAATCAAAGCCTTCTCTTTGATTGAAACCTTTAGCAACCAATCTGGTCTTGTATCTATCAACTTCACCAGTAGATTTATACTTAATTTTCCATATCCATTTATACCCTATGGCTTTCCTACCAACAGGTAAAACACATTCAGTCCAAGTATTATTCCTATTTAAAGCTTCAACCTCATTATCCATGGCTTCAGACCAATTAGGATTTTTAACAGCCTCTTCATAACTCTTAGGCTCAACAGACTTATTTAAAGTAGAAGCAAAACACATATTATTTCTACTAAGAGCACCATAATTCACATACTTCTCAATACCATACCTAACTTTAGAATGCATCACATAATCATTGAACCTAACAGGAGTTTTAGTTTCTCTATTAGATCTTCTTACAACAGGTGTCTGCACATCTTCATTACCAATACTAGACTGAGTTGTTATATTACCAGAATTTTGAACATTGGGACTGCCCTCAGACCAGTTTTGGTCACCAAAGTGGGTTGCAGAATGCCCACCTTCTTGATGCAAATGAACAATATTTGTATCATTATCTAAAGCATCATTTGAAGGTGGCAAACTACCATCCCCAACTGGTGAATCTTCCCCTTCATCATTGGGATTTTGAGACCTTAGACTATCAAAAAATCTCAAATGATCTACTTCACTTGCATTATCCGCATCAGTAAGATCACAAGTTTTCATTTTAAAAGAAAATATGTTTTCATAAAACTTTACATCTCTTGCAAAAAATACATTTCTAGTATCCAAACTCAAAAGTTTATATGCTTTCTTGGTAGTAGAAAAACCTATCAGAACACATTTTTCAGACCTATAAGACATTTTATCATGATTATTTAAAATAGTTGCAAAACACAGACAGCCAAAAGACCTCAAATGAGAAAGATTAGGTTTAATTTTATATAACAACTCATAGGGACATTTACCTTTTAAGACAGAAGATGGCAGCCTGTTTATAAGATACACATCAGTTAGAATACAATCAGACCAGAATCTTAGAGGAATCCCCCCTTGAGACATAAGACTCCTTGCAACATTAAGCAAGTGTCTATGTTTCCTTTCAGCAATCCCATTTTGCTGAGGAGTATGGGCACATGAAGTTTGGTGAATAATACCAAGATCAGAAAACATATCATACATTCTTTTATTAACAAACTCAGTTCCATTATCAGATCTTACAACTTTAATTTTTACGTTAAACTGATTTGAAATTAAATGAATGAAAGAACAAAAAACACCAAACACTTCATCCTTAGTTTTGACTAAGTAAACCCATACAGCTCTAGAAAAATCATCAACAATAGTCAAAAAATACTTGTAACCTTCTCTGCTAGTAACCCTGTAAGGACCCCATAAGTCAAGGTGAACCAGGTCACCAAGATTCTGAGACTTATGATCAGACAAGGGAAAAGGTTCCCTAGTCTGTTTGGCCCTATGACAGGTTTCACAAACAGAAATGGTAGAATTCTTGGAAATACCAAGATCCTTTTGAAGAACAGACAAAACTGGGTCAGCAGGGTGACCCAATCTGTTATGCCAGGTAAGTTTAGACACATTAAAAGACACAACCATATTGCACTTACCCAAATTATTACTAGGCTCAATATCAAACAGGTAAAGACCCTCAGACTGACTACCAGTCCCCAGAACAATCTCCTTTTTCAAGTCCTGAATATAACACTTATCCTCATCAAAACCAACAAACAATTTACTATCTCTAATAAGTTTATTAACAGATAGCAAACTCACACAATATCCAGGAACAACTAAAACATCATAAAGAGTAACATTATTAGTCAATTTCAGATTTCCAACATGACTGATAGTAGCCAGAGTCCCATTGGGATGACCAACAGTGATTCTAAGACTAGTAATGTCCACAACATTGGTCATACCAACAGTAGACACAGTAAGATGCTGATTGGCACCAGAATCAATGATCCATCCTAAAGTAATAGTATTCACAGCAAGACTAGAATTGGCATAGAAATATTTAGAAAATTTTATATTGAACCAAACATTGCCATTAAAGAAAGAAGCTCTACCTGCCATATTAGCATGTATGCTTCCAGAAGGAGTTTCACTTATCAAAGACAACAACTTCTTCATCTGCTCAGAAGTAAAACCAGAAGAAGTGCTAGCAGATGAAGTATTAGATTTGTTCTCAGAATGGTTAACATCAACATTAGTATTATAGTTTTGTTTAAAACCATTCTGTTTATTAACAGGATTATTGTTTTTAGCAAAACCAGGAGGAAATCCAATTAATTCATAACATCTCTCAATAGTGTGTCCAATTTTTCCACAATTTTTGCAATTAAGATTAGGATTATGACCTCTATTAGCTGTATTGGATATAGAATTAGTACCTCTAGTGTTATTATTATAGTTATTATATGATCTTCTATAGTTGTTAAAGGTTTTAGCAGCAAAAGAAGAAGCATTAAGTTTAGATTCAGAAACACTAGAGGACTCAGGAATCCCTCTATGGGATTCCTCTCTAGAAACAACAGTGTAAGCATCTTTGACCTCAGGGAGAGGATCCCTGGTCAATAAAGAAGTTCTCACAGGTTGATAACAATCATCCAGACCCATGAGAAATTGCATTAGCTTCATCAGCTGTTGATGCAAGACTAATTCTTTACTAGCATCACAAGTACATTTATACTCACAAGTACATTTAGGCAACTTAGTCAAAGCATCAAACTCTCTCCACAAAGAATTAAGCTTATGATAATAATCAGCAACAGAACTACCACCTTGTTTCACACAATTAATTTTTTGCAGCAAATTATATATCACAAATCCATCAACTTTATCATAGGTTTCTTTTAACTCTTTCCACACAGAAGCAGCATTTTTAGAATACACTAACCCCATATAAACATCTTGAGATACAGAGTTCATAATCCAAGTTAAGACAATGGCATTACATCTATCCCATTGAGCAGACAAAACATCACTGGTAATAAAAGACTCATTAACACAAGTACCATCAACAAAACTATATTTGTTTCTAGCTTGTAAAGCCAATTTCATAGCACCATACTAGACCCTATAATTTTCAGTTCCAAGAAGTTTAAATGGAATTAAAGCAGTACCACTATTGTCATTAGTCTGAATATGCAAAGAATTACCAGCATCAAGACTACTAATCAAAACAGGTGGATCAACACTTCCACCAGCAGCAGACATGATAACAGAAAAATAATACTCCCTCCGTCCCAAAATTATAGTCCCCTATTGACTTTTTCGGTCTTTCTTTATCAACTTTGACTATAAATATTTTTGATTGTGTTATGCAATTTTTTATAAAAATTATACCAAATGAAAGTACATTTAAAACTCAATTCGTTCATATATTTTGTATCAAGTATTATGTAATATAAACAAAAATACTTAAGGTCAAAGTTGAAAGGTAAAGACCGAAAAAGTCAATAGGGGACAATAATTTTGGGACGGAGGTAGTAGCAGCTAATAAACAGAAAACAAATAAAACAGACAGATAACAGCTAACAGAAACAATAACCAAGCAACAAATAAGATAACTACAACCAATCTCAACCACAGTCAACTTCCAAAGATCCCAAATCCTATCCTCCTTCGACTTAGACACAAACAACTTATAACTGATAACAGAAAAATAAAGCAATCTAAACTCACACCCAAGATTAACCAAATACCAGCCAAGAAGACTGAGAGTGGCCAGAGCAGGTTTCCGTACCACTCTGAGTGGCAGATCAAGGTGTTAACCACTCTGTTTGCACCTTCTTGACTAAGTAAGTGTTATCTTAAAGAAGAAGAATACTTAAAGTGAGATATATCTGCGGAAAAAAAAATCACAAAATCACTAGATTCACTTAGTCTAGTGACAATGTAATCAAGAACGGGCCCAAGAAAAGACCAAGAACCACCAGGAATACAAATCCCCAAATTTCCAAATTAGGGTTTATGAAACCCTAATCAAGAAACCCACAAAACTACCAGATCAAGACCTGAACAGATCAAACCAACCACGGCCGTTAAGAAAACGACCCCAATTAACCAATAACACTTCCAATTGCAAAAACCCCCAAAAAACCTTCGAAACCCTAGAATCTCAAAACCACCAGATCAGAACCGTGAGCTCTGATACCATGTAAAAATGGTAAAGAACACACAACAATACACTTGTACACCCAACCAACCACCCCTTTGGTGTAATTTTATTATAACGATTCAAGAAGATAAGTCCCTAAACAGGTGCTTACCAATACAATACAAAAGACTAAGATTGATCTCGACTAGGTAGACACCAATCAACCTCACTACACGTTCACTCAAATCACTCAGAACTTAACAAATCAAACGAAGAGATTGATTTCTAATGACACAAGACTATAGATATCAAACTGATATCAAAACTAACTAATAACAATGTGTATGTGAAAACTCAGAGAAGAACAAAGAAATACGAATGAGAGATAATGAAACCCTAGATCTGATGTGAGCTTATATAGACTCAAGTTCCACTTTAGCCCCTCAACTTAGCACATCTTGATATTCAGTAACAAACTCTTAATAAGTACAAGAAGACTTATCAGACTTGTCATAATAAGTCCCTTGACTTATTAACCAATATCTTTCAACACCATTTGTTGAGACACTATATGAATCAACTTTTTATATTTTTAATGAGTTTGTGTAAGTTTTTATTTTATTTCGTTAAGGGTGAAAAATCTTTGAATTCCCACGCGGATCTCCGACCCCGTCGGGGATGGGATGTGAAATAATTCCCCGGCGGTAATGAGGGCGGGAATGGCGATGGGGAGTGGGAAACGGGGACGAGGGTGGGAAATGCAATCCCCGGCATTCCCGTCCTGT
This sequence comes from Artemisia argyi, assembly GCA_030686995.1. Classification (NCBI taxonomy): domain Eukaryota; kingdom Viridiplantae; phylum Streptophyta; class Magnoliopsida; order Asterales; family Asteraceae; genus Artemisia; species Artemisia argyi. Next base: position 141,795,201 of record CM060707.1, on the reverse strand, counting down.
TGCTGCCACATTACGAATCGGGCCATGCACAAAGACATCAAAGGTATAAAATTCGGAAATGATAGAAATGCTTTAAAATGTGAAACATTGCTAGTTTATTAGTTTGTTAAGCAGCGAGTTCCTTTATTATCATTAACAGAATAATATCATACAATTTAGCATACAGTCATAAATTTTGAGCTACATGTTTAGGACTAATTTTTCATCTGCATATGGTTTAGTTGAAGTTAAATTAAGAAACCCACTTTTGGATATGACTAAAGCACGCACGCGATTTGCCAAAAACCGAGTGTTTGACGAGTTAAATATGATAAATGCTCATACAATTAAGCATACCTGTTAAATATGACAATCAATGCTCATAGAATCGTTGGCCTTTTAAGTCAAATTGAAACAAAGCAAATTGTGATTACCAAAAAATGGATTTAAGTTTTAATTATTTTTCTTAACTTTAAGTTGAAACATGTAGATAATAATTATATATAGCTGCCTCACATTCGATTATATATCTCCTCCATGCGGGATAAATAATTGTTTTCTAGTATATAATTATCATACATGCGTTGAAAAACTATAATATATGTAGTTGGTAAATGATTTAACATAATTCATAGTTACTGATTGATCTATAATGCATCTTAATATAATAACAAAGCAAGGAAACCCCGGGTAATTTTGTTTAACACTTTAACTAATTGTAGGTACAAACCCCGTAAATTAGTCGATTAAAAGGTCAGAAATAATGGTTATCAAGAAAAACTAATTGTAGGTACAGTAATTATTAAAGTACAAAATGGTAAGTATGGTATATTTTCTTGAGCAACTTTACAATCAAAAGAAAAATCCTAGAAACTAATAATCATAACTTCGGAAAGTATGTATAAACTTTACAAAATCAACATATTCACGAGTTTAGTTATAATCTTGTATACAAAACTTACATGAAAACAGGCATATATCGCCTCAATACCAACACAATTCCCTCACTACTAAGTCTTAATGCTGATGGTGAAGCAACCTTGTGAGCCTTTCATGTTATTTGTTAAGCCATAATTCATAGATACAAATATACAATGTTGGGAGATTCAATATTAGTGATACATCCTTATTTGGAAACGACCGGTCATATCTAGGCCTTTTACTCGTGAACGTGCCCTTTTGGTAATGGATAGGGTTTGTGCAGTACATTGCCTTGGCGATGTTCTCTGAAGTACCTAAGCAGTGATTGAGCCTGAAAAAAAAAAAAAAAAAAAAAAAAAAAAAAAAAAAAAATTATCTATCAAACTTAAACACAAAGTGGTAGAAGAAAGCAGGTTGATTTGTACAATACTTTCAACACATTTATATTTTTGTTGTATACAAATTAACTAAGGGACACACCTTTTCCTTAGCTCGTGGAGTACCGGACTGTGCTAATATCACCAACGGTGGAACAGCCCCTTCACGTAACACCATATTGCAAAATTTAATACTATTAGTACACAACTGCAAAAGACCTGCAGCAGCATTCTCCTTTTCTCGAGCCGAACCCAATTCAACAACTTCAACAAGCATTGGTACGCATCCCTCCTGACCGATTTCTGCTCTCCCCTCGGGAATTGTAGCAAGAATTGACAAAATCGCAACCGCTTTATCAATCATCCCGACTGCAGGATCCATTAACTCTACTAATAACCTAACAGCACCAGCCTCCACTATACGTGCCTGATTTTCTTTAAATGTTGACAGATTATATAAAGCTGTTGCTGCATCTTTTTTCCCACGTGGAGTCCCTTTTCTTAATAAATCAACTAAAGGCTCAATAGCTCCAGACCTTCCAATTTTTATCTTGTATTCTTCGGTAAACGCAAGACTATAAAGTGTTGCTGCTGAATTTTCTTTAGCCTCTGGGCTTCCGGTTTTGAGGACATGAATAAGAGGTTCTATTGGATTAGCATTACCTATACTGATTTTGTTGATATCGTTTATTGATATATTGAGAAGGGCTGTAACAGAATTTTCTTGGATATATTGGTTGGGTGAATAAAGAAGGGTGGTTAAAAAAGGGATTGCGCCACAATCTACTATGACATTTCTAATATCCTTTTTGTCTCGAGCAAGTAACCTGAGTTCACTAGTAGCGTTCTTTACTACTTCAAGTGAAGTGCTATTTAAGTCTTCAACTAGCTCTTTTACTCTAGCTTCAATAACAGAACAAACTCTGGTTGATCTAAATGCTTGAGATCTAGACATACTTACATTTCTAATAGTTGGCTGAGCCTGTGTTGACACCTCTTCTGAAGCATCAGTAGTTGTGGTTAGCGCCTGTGGTGAAGACTCATCTTTAAAAGATGTGACAACTTGATGAACCAAAGAAGCTTTCACGGGGTCTGGGAGCTTAACATTATTGGATTCACACCAATTTACAATAAGTGCTCTAACGGCGTAATTAGGAGTAAGATTAGCATGAACAAAGATTTGCATTGTTTTAGGGCATATAGTATGGCCAAGATTAATCCAGTTAGTGATATACTCACGTTCATATGTTCGTCCACTAGATACGATTACAGGATCTGTCATGAGTTCAAGGGATAGCGGACAACATAAGTCAGGAGGTATTGGTACACTGTTGTTATTCTGTAATTGTTTCATTTCGATAAAGCGGTCGTGCATGTGGGTAACAAGTGAAATCATTTCCTCAATATACTCTGCTTGTTCAGCACTTTCTTTTATGGTTTCGAGGGCAACCAACTCGATTAGAAGTTCTTGATTTGAACTTAAGCTCAACAAATCAGCAATTTGCGACGTGATATCTGAGCTATGGTCTTCATCCATTATAGCTCTTGAGACAATATCTAATGGCTTTTCATGTCCCATATGTTTTATTTTCTGCATACAATGTTGTTATCAGTTTTTTTACATGTAATAAAAAGAAGTGTTCTAATTCAAAATAAGCAGTTTGGAAAAAGAAACTATAAAGTGCTTATTCAAAACAACGTATTTCACTCACAAATGATCAGATAAGCAGTTTGGATAAGTAATCCCAAACACCCTTAAACTGCTTATCTGTGGTTTTAAAACGCAACAAGCAGAATATGTATTAGAAATTATGTAGGTACCTTGAGTGATGGAGAACTTGGTTCAACAGGAAGTCCTTCACATGATTGTAGCAGATCAAGAATGTTTAGGCCATGTGTATGAATTTTTGCAAACAAAGATTCAACCTTTAAAATACAACAAAGAGCTAGTAAGATCTACTAAGTCAAGAGAATTCTGCACCAAAATCATCATTTTGAAAACAATGGAAGTGAGGGTCCTCAGAAGTTAAAACATACAAAGTAAACTTTACTCATCAATGGATGACAATCTTCAAGAACCTTCCTGAGGTTATCGACAGACTGACTCATGTCTGCAAATTCCTTCTGCAGTGATTCGTATGAAGCCGCCTCAACATCGATAACAGACTCAAGTACTGGCTTAATTAACTTTAGAAGTTCTTCAATCTTGATGTAGTATTTTTCAACAATATCAAAAGATGTGTTATCTTTGCATGACAGACGAAGAAAACTAGAAATGTTTTTGAGAAACAACTCTAACAATGGTATCTCCATTGCACCTGTGTAGATAAGTAACTTTTTGATAATTATTTACACATAACTAGTACAATTCACCAACAAAATTTTCAGCAAATATATTAATACATTTGCAAACAACATGAAGTCTAATTTGATTTCTTTAAGAATCAAGTATGAAAGCATGCTAAGAGTAACAAAACTTACAATAACATGTGTTTAACTAACAGAAACATCAGTTCATAGCGCGTCAAACAGCTAAATTGATCCAAAACGACATAGAACAGGACAAAAATGAAACTTGCAACAGATGAACTGCAAAATATGAGAATATGAGTATACCTGAAGAACTACGACGATGAGCAGACTTTTGGTTGATATCGATTCGACCTCCGAAAAATTTGGAAACTTCTTTTCTCAGCAAACAAATCTTCCCTTGGTTCTTTATTTAATTTCCTAGTGATTTTGTTGTATCTAGTGTTTATCAACCACTTTGCCAAATTTAAATATTTGTTAAACATTGCCTAAGTTCACACCAGCCTAATATAAAGATTAAGAATGGTCTTCATATTCAAACTTAATTAATATAGTAACATGGTTTGTTATAGACTTATAGATTGTCTTGATGTGTGTGTCATATTTGAAGTTATAAACTAGTGGGAAATAATGGTTGTCATAGAATTGTCTAATTCTTTACTTACTACTCAGTTTTTTAAAATATTAACATAAAGACCCTACATTTCTTTATATTATTAATGAAAGCTATATAAAAGTTAAAGAAGTCTACACGAGTTTTACATTGACATTCTTTATACAGAAATTCAGAACACAATGACTTTTACACCCTTCATTTTAATTCTTAGTCATTTAAATATTTAAATGATAAGCAATTCAACTTTGAAGCTTTGCTTTTTCAAAAATAAATAAAGTGTATATTAATTTATCTTTCATTTCATTTATTTAACAAAGAATTGTACTTTTGAAACATAAGTCAACAAAAAGCCTCTCCTGGTTTTTTTAAAGATTTATTTTTCTCTTTGAACATCTAAAGATTTCTTTTTGAGCCACCAGAGTTTTTATTTTTATGTTATAGCCACCAAACAAATTTGCTTATCAGATATTGCATTAAACAAAGTAAAACAAGTACTATAATTTAACTGAGATTTAGATCATCTACTACATTAGATAATTTGATGAAATTTAAAGCAGTAAAATAGAAGTTTATCAACAAAGTAAAAAAAATCCATCATGAAGATGACAAAACATAGGCGATGAAACATACAAACTGATGAAAAAAGCCTACAAACACTGATGCCATTTATGCTACTACAGTATATGATAGTGAAATCGCCACGAAAGCTAACATTTTATGTTATAAAATAGAAATTGTGACAACTCCAGTCTTGCTCTAACCTAGAAAAAGGATGCCTTTTATAGGCCCTGACTCGTTGAACCCCAAAAGACTACTCGAAGCATTTTCGTAATTGCTCTACTTGACATACGCTATATTCCCAGATCTCCAGCAAAATCCAAGGGAAGGTAATGGAGAAAAAAACGTAGACTATTGTATACCTGTCGGAAACCCCCAAGGTCTCGAACCGGTAGTAGAAGCTTATAAACCCTATAGAAAACCCTGACCATAGGTAATTAACCTACGGACAATTGTTGAAGACTTGTACGGAGTACATGGTGATGAAAATGGCAGATGGTTGAAGATAACAGGTCTGTTTGTGATAGTGGATGTTTGAAGATCAAAATTCTATGAGGTGGAGCAACTTGAACAGTGATGAAGACCATCCGAGACAATGGTTCAGACTTGAATAAAACAATCATATACTTATAATGACCTTTCAGAGTAAAGCCAAACTCTTTGGTCAAAAAGTTAGGTTGTTTAAGCGTACAATGGCAATTCTAACACATAATCTAGACATTCCATAATTCCAATACTAACAATAGTATATCATAGCTTATCATAAAAGAATTAGTGAGATGATTCATGAGTTCTCAATCGATGGCCACCATTGTTTAACTACCTGGAGCTACTAGATACGTGCTCAGGTTCAGTGACAGCCACACTACATGCTCTTGCACTCAACTATCACCAATAGTTGCATTCACAGCTTTAAACTGCATCCAGTTTGACCACCAATGACCCCCTTCTGGCTCTTAACCGATCCTTAACTTCATGAGTCACATTTGCACACTTTGTTACCCTAATCTCAACCAAAGTCGAGCAACCCATCGCAAAAGCCTCAATCCCTTTATCAGAAACACAACACTTCTTAATTAACAACTTCTTCAATGCAGCACATTTCTCAGCAATATATGATATCTCCACATCAGTTATGGTCTTACTTGAACAAAGGTCTAATCGTTCCAATTTTCGACAACTTACAGCAATCGCTTCCAAACTAATACAGCAAGCATCGACCCCAATCAAAACCAACTCCTCAAGGTTCAAACAATATTTTGCAATAGCAATCAAAGCCTCATTTCCTATCGTATTCCGCGTACGGTCATCAATATAAAGCTTCTTTAAGTACTTACAATGCTCAACAACACAAATCAATACAGTATTTAAGCAATACCGAAGCCCTTCAAGATGTAAAACTTGTAAACTAGAACATTTGGATAAAGCAAAAAGACCGATATCACTTACATTGACATAATCCAAATAAACTTTAACTAAATAATTACCCGAAACCGCAATCATCTCCAAGAATCTGTCCCAGTCTCCAAATAATGCGAACAATTTTAAGGTTTTCAAATTATTTGAAACGATACTCAATAGTTCGGATAAATGTCCACTACTTAAATACTTAACAGATAGTTCCTCAAGTGAAGAAGAGCTATTAAGTAAGGTGATTATACCTTTGGCGCCAAAATTACAATATACACATGAAAATTTCTTCAGCTTTTTACAGTTTTGTGATAAAATAGCCATACCTTCGTAAGTGATGTAATTGCACGCGTGGAGCTTGAGGCGCGTGAGATTAGGGCAGCGGGATGTGATGAGTCTCAATCCATCGTCGTCTATGCTAGGCGTTTTAAGGCCACAACGGAGAGCGAGTTGAGTGAGTGAGTTGAATCGGGTGAAGATTGAGGGAATAAAGGGCTGGAGATTTGATTGGGCGTCGAGAGTGAGGTGAGTGCGTGTTTGAGCTTCGATTCGAAGCCAACGGTGAGAGACGAGTGAGGAATTGTTTCTGTCATTGGTGGTTGTTAAGTAATTGAAGATTAGGGCTAAGCATTCGTCTGGAAGTGAGTTTGTATGGTCGATTGTATCGTCGGACATTTTGGATGTTTCGTCAGAGCAGGGGAGGGTTTGAAGGCTTTGGCGGACTGTTTGGCTTAAGAAGGTGTTTGTTTGATCTTATATTTATATTTATAATAAAAAATCTGACATGACATTAAAATAGTAACTTAGAGCATAAGGTAAGGTAACAAGGAGGGGAGGTAACCTCGCGTTAAAGGGATGTTAACATACCGGGGGTGAAGGTTAAAGCCTCGTTAATGAGGTGGGTTAACGGCTTAACGCCGCGTTAAACCCCATTTTGAATTAAAAACACCGGGTAGGTGAGTGATAACACCACCATAACTCAAGTTACAACGTATATGGCAACGCTGGTCCAACGCAAACCATCGGAAAATGGTGTTAACGCCATAACGGCGTTGGATTGGTTCCACATCGGACGATTTTGCGTTTTGGCGTTATCATTTCCGGCCCTCTTATGCTTTCAGGCACTTCCCCTAACTAGCTCATCATTTACAGTATTTTTTTAAACAATCTTTTACACCTTTATTGTCTCAAATGATTACCATGGCTAAGATCATAACTGAAACACTAAATCCGAATAACATATAAGTAGGGTATTATACATCAGACAAGTAATTATCATTGAAAAAACTAAAGCAATATGCATATAATTTCTTATGATGAACCGGATGATACATGGAGATATGAGTATGTTTTTATTTTATTTTTAAGATAGAGATATGCGTATGTTTTTCTTTTTAATTTTACGTTCAAGGAAATCGTTTTTTATTACTTAATTTTTTATTTTATTTTTTATTTTTTAACAAGCTTCTTTTCTTTTTTATTTAATCTCATCCCACATCTAAACTTTGGTGTTTTACTATCAATTTTAGTGGGTTTATATGCATGGGCGGAGATAAAAGGGGCACAAAGGGCAGGTGCCCCCTAGCGAAAAAAATTGTAGTGTAAATTTTTGAAAATATTTAGCTTTTTTCGTAATTTACCCCCCTAAATACTAATTTATAGTGTAGTTTATAAAATTTATCAAAGTGTGTCCTTCGACCAAAAACTTCTTGCTTCGCCCCTGTTTGTTTGTTTCCAAAAAGGTATTCTTTTTTATTATTTTTTTAATAATTAATCTCATAGGTGTTTATTTATTCATGCTATGGAGAACGCTGAATATACTAATTGTGATTATTCTTCAATTGTTTTACCTACTCAACCATACCCTTGGATGATCCCTTGCATTTTGATTTTCAAAGGCAGTATATCACCTTTTCTATAGGTTTCCATCCACTTTTAAATTTGTTGTATGTTTTCGTTTGAAACTTTCTATAAATACAATTGTGCAGTAAATACTAATTAATTGTGAATAAGATTTATACTGTGTTCCGAATGTAAAACGGAAAGAAAAGAACTGAATAGGAGAAAAAAGAGAGTAAAGAAGAGGTGAGGATGCTTGAAAACCACTTTCTCTCCGAATCATCTCGGTTTATGATTAGGAGGGAGAATTTGACATAATCTTCTCCCCATTCTCTTCTCTCTATAAATAACTTCCTAACTGTTTTATTTCCTCTCCACTCCACTCTTTACCTAGGAAATGTTACAAAATCTAAACTATTTTACCGATATACCATTATATGCAGTCGACCCGTTCTTTTACCATTTAACACAAACTTTTTTTTTTTTTTACAATTTTTGACCATTAAACGCATGAGTGACATGCTTACCAGTTACCATTATTTTACCATATAACACATCAGATTGCATAATTTGGTAATACATGATAAGTATGTTTGATTGCAAATACAAAAAGGTTACTTACGTACATTGGTAAAAGATATTGTGTTTGTTGCATATAGGGCTGAGCAAAATCACCCGAAAACCGACCCGAACCAACAAACCGACCGAAACCAAGCCAAACCAAACTGAACCGACCTTATTCGGTTTTGTCGGTTCGGTTCGGTTCGGTTCGGGTCAAAACACATTCTTTTCGGTTCGAAATAGCATAACCGACTCGAACCGACCTTATTCGGTTCGGTTTCGGTTTCGGTTTCGATAGCTATTTCTCGGTTTGGTTCTCGGTTCGTGTTTTTTCCTTTGTCGGTTTTCGGGTAAGGCCGGTTTATGTCAGTTCGGGCCGGGTTTGACCCGTTGCTCGGCCCTACTTGCATAAATAGGCAGTAGACCTAAAAAAATAAAAATAAAAATAAAAAAATAAAAAATACTTGATATGAGTATGCTGTCCTCTAACCAATCCTTTTGAAAAAAGTTCAAAACAACTCAAGCAAAAAAACCTAATCAACACAAGAGTAAACCTGATGGATGAAAGATCTCAATTCCACACATAATACTAAGAAAGGAAACAAAAGCTTGACTATAGACCAGTCTCAAACAATCCATCCAAATGAACCCAAAATCTGATGAAATAGAATAAACGAAACAAACAAGATAATAGTATATACTAGAGAGATAAACTTTACCTTGGTGTACTTTCAAAAGGTAGACATACCATAATTTCATTTTCATTTATTACAGGTGTTCAAAGACAAGAAAAGGACTGTAAACCAACAATATGCAGATGATGAAATGAGAGAAGAAAAAATTATGTGAAAGAAAACAACACCATGATAGCATTAACAAGATATCAAAAAATAAACATTACTATTCTCAAAACTACAACAAAGATGTGAGGTATTAACTCTAGAAAAAATTCACAAGTAAAAAGTTATTCAATCAAACCCCTCCAAAAATCATGTATCCTCTGTTCCCTATTCTTATAAAGCAATATTTGCAACACTAAATTTACACTTGTACACAAACCTTACCAGAAAATGGCCAATGACGCCTCAACTCTTAACAACAACGGACTTTTATCTCCTCCCACCATTGCCGTGTCGCTGGTTTCTAAAGAAGCTAAGCAGCGATTGAGCCTGCAACATAACAATATCAACCTAAGTTTATGCCCAAAAAAAAAAAAAAAAAAAAAAAAAAAAAACCTCTAATATAAACCGCAAAGGTGGTATAAAAAAGGAATAGAAGATCACCTTTTCTTTGGCTCTTGGGGTACCTGACTGTGCCAACGCGGCCAATGGCGGAATAGCTCCTTCCTGAAGGACTACATTGCAGAATCTACTGCTATTAGTGCACAGCTGGAGAAGAGCTGCAGCAGCATTCTCCTTTGCTCGAGCCGAACCCAATTCAACAACTTCAACAAGCATTGGTATACCACCCTCCTGGCCGATTCCTGCCCTCCCTTCAGGAAGTGTAGCAAGATTTGATAGAACCGCAACCGCCTTATCCACCATCCCGGTTGCAGGATCCATTAACTCAATAAGGTACCTAATTGCACCTGCCACCTGCACTATACGGGCCTTGTTTTCATGATGTGTTGATAGATTAAATAAAGCTGTGGCTGCATCCTTTTTCCCGCGTGGGGTACCATTTCCTAATAAATCAACCAGTGGCTCGATCGCTCCAGACCTCCCGATTTTCACCTTAATATCGTCAATAACCGAGAGACTAAAAAGTGTTGCAGCGGAATTCTCTTTAGCCTCTGAGCTTCCGGTCATAAGGACGTGAATTAGTGGCTCGATTGCATCGGCATTAGCGATAGCAGCCTTGTTGATATCGTTTATTGATAAGTTCAGAAGAGCAGTAACGGAATTTTCTTGAATATTTTGGTCGGGTGAATGAAGCAGACTGATTAATAAAGGGATTGCGCCACAGCTGGCTATGACATTTCTAATATCCTTATCATGTCTAGCAAGTAACCTGAGTTCACTAGTAGCATTCTTTACCACATCAACTGAACTGCTACTTAAGTCCTCAGCTAACTTTTTTACTTGAGTTTCAACTCCTGCAAGATCGGGTCGGGTTTCAGCAACAAATTTTTCAGATGGTCTGCGCCACATTTGCTTTCGTGATAGCTTTCCGAACCTAGGTGAATATGCATGCTGCTCCCTTTGTGGGGAGGCACTCGGAGCAGCGATGGCCGGCTGAGGCTCAACTGCCACCTGTGGTAAAGACTCTTCACGAGTGATCTCCTGTGACCCATCATCCACTACGCCGCCACCTGAAGATTCTACTTGTGCCGGTGTTACAGTTGAAGGTCCGCCTAAATCCATCCTTCTCTCCACAGATTCAGCTAAGTCGTAATCTTCCTTTTCCAACTCAGGCATGGAATCTTCTGAAGAGGACTGGACATGATGCACCAAAGAAGCTTCCTCGTGATGGATCACCGACTTCACAGGGTCTGGTAGCTTAATATGGTTGGATTCGCACCAATTTGCAATAAGCGCCTTAACTGTGTAATTAGGAATAAGATTAGAGTGGACAAGGGACTGCATTGTCTTAGGACAAACAGTAAGCCCAAGATCAATCCAATCACGGATATACCTCCGCTCATATGTTTGTCCAGAAGCTACAATTACAGGGTCTGTCATTAACTCAAGCGATAACGGGCAACAAAAATCAGGAGGTATCAGTACAGGGTTGCTGCTCTGTGATTGTTTCATTTCAACAAAGCAATCATGCATGTAAGTAACAAGTGCAATCATTTCCTCGATATACTCTACTTCACCATTCTTCTCAGCTTGTTCCGCACTCTCTTTCAAGTTTTCAAGAGCAACCAACTCGATTAAAAGTTCTTTATTTGAATTTAAGCTGAGCACATCAGCAATTTTTGACGTTAGAGAACTTGGGTCAGACCCCTCTACTTGAACCCTTATAGCTTTTGAAACATTAGCTGATAACTTCTCAAATCCCATATGCTTAATTTTTTGAACGCAATGCTGCAATCAAAAACATTATACATAAGAAAACTGACACAATGAGATCAAACATATAATAATTCATCAATATAAGCCATATAGATACCTCGAGGGAAGCTGAACTAAGTTCAACAGGAAGCCCTTCACACGACTGCAACCGGTCAAATATCTCCAGTCCATGTGTCTGAACTTTCGCAAACAACGACTCAACTTTCAAAACCTATAAAAACACAAACCACACCCTAATTAAACCAAACAACCAATAACCTCAACACAAACAAAAACAACCATTACCACCAACAAACAAACTTACAAAGTAAACTTTACTCATCAACGGATGACACTCTTCAAAAACCGCCCTAACCTCATCAACACACCTACTCATTCCTTCAAACTCCTTCTGCAACACCTCATCCGAAGCCACCTCATCGTCAACAACATACTCCAACACGGGTTTAACCAACTTAACCACCTCCTCAATCTTAAGACAACAATTCTCCACAATTTCACTACATTTATCACCTCGGGCCGAAAAACTAACAAATCTAGTAATATTATTTAAAAGCATTTTCAAAAGTGATATCTCCATTGCATCTGCATAAACAAATAAGTAATCACTGAAATGATATATATAAACAAAACTAAAAGGTATTATTAATGGGTGAATCTGACTAGATAAACACGGTAATAATACAAGAAATATTCAACAAGGTCCTAAATTGACTAAAACATAATTTTATAAAAAAAAACGCGTTGATTACATGGATTGAAACAGTCAAAGTGAGATGAATAATAATAATAACGTACCTGAAGAATAACCTAAGATGTTTTTGTTTTTGGGTTATGATCTGATGATGATTTTGTATTCACATTGTTTTACAGATGGTCGTCATTATTCGACTGGTGTTTTTTCCAACCAATTTTGACAAGTTTTTATTTTGTTTAAGCAGATGGTTGCCTCAGTTCACACCTGACCCAATATTCTATAGTCAAGTCAATTTATGAAATGGGTGTTTGGCTGGCTATCTCTGGAGTATAACAATTGTCACATTAGAGTTTTGCCTATATAAGTCTATAACATACAACTAAAAAAACACCTACCATTTGTATTATTCAAACTTCAAAGAACCAATTCCAAAAATGGGTCTTTTTTTTTTTTTTTTTGTCCACTAACTCATTTTTGGACAATTGTGTATGGGGTAAGTGGATGTTTTTTGTTTGACTGAAGTGACATTTTGTGCGACTTGATGTTTTTTGTTCGACTGATGTGATGTTTGATTAATCACCTTTGTTTTATATGAAAAGTAGAGTCTATGGTTGACATTTTATTTCTGCTAGACCGATGGTTGTACTTTTGCTCAACCGGCGGCTGACGCCATTTTTTTTACGACTATTTTGTCTTTTTCGAAAAATACGAAAAGAAAGTTCTATGAAGGCAAAATTCTGGACGCCTAAAATGAAAACTACGGTCATGGAGGTAATATTTCATAAGCATTTCAAAATTAGAGTCATCCACATAACATTGCTTTTGGAGCAATCATATGTTCCTCATGGTCGACAAATGAGATATCCCACCATTGTCCAAAACAAGTGATCTTAAACAATGTTCTTCGATTGTAGTCGGCTCACAATGTCCCAGAAAAAAATGTTTATTAAGTAGAAGTAATCCAATTTACTTCTAACAATTAACTATGCATCATAATCATATATAAGCAACACACATAAATATTCTGACAACAAAATTATAAATCGATACAAATACTTAAAAAAACCAAAAAAAAAAAAAAAATACATAAGAATTTGCTATTTAAACCCAAAAACGCTAAAAAATCTACAAAAGCATACAAGATTAAGTAACAAATACACATAAATATTCTGGAAACATGAATACAAATCGTCACATACAATGTGAATATTTAAACCGAAAAACCTTATTTTAAAATAATAACACCAAAAATGATATAAACTAGTGAAGATTATCGATCTTAAAGAATAACAAAACATTAACCCAGTTAAACCTAAAAGCATATAACATACAAGAATGTGACTACTTAAACACAAAAACCCTAAAAAAATCAACAAAAACATACAAGATCAAGCAACAAATACACATAAATATTCTGAAAACATTAATACAAATCGTCATATATAATGATGTGACTATTTAAACCCAAAAACCCTAAGAAAATCTATAATAATAAATCAGAAAAGCATATAGACTGGTTGAAGATTATGGATTTTAAAGAATAACAAATCAACAACACCAGTTAAACTTGAAAGCATATAACATAGCATAAAACAACTTTTTTTGACCATCCGATTACAACAGCTCCATAAACACGAAAAGATAAATATTTGAAATGTGTGTTTGAGTTATGCGTGTTTGTATAATGTGTATGTAATTCAGTGACGAAGCCAGGATTTTATATACGGGTGGGCCATATATACACGTAGCGAGCCAATACAATATCGTCGTGATAAAATATTCTAGTATTCTATTTTTAATACATGTACGAAACATGACTTGTGTGCATTTATGATCTTCATATCTTAATTTATATATAAGCTATTGTATTTGGGTGGGCCAATTATGTTTTAAAGGATCAATTTCAGATTAGTAGTATAAAAATATGTAGCAACTCTAAGAACTTTGGGGTGGGCCTTGGCCAACCCAAGGTAAAAGGTAGCTCCGTCCCTGATGTAATTTGGGTTATTTGTGGTTAGGTTAAACATTGTGTAATTATACATGTTTTACCAAACTAATTACACGAAAACCTAGAAAGCAACCAAAGATTGAACAAAACACCTTAAAGCGGTCGTAAGTCCCACATTTTTTAAGCCATCAATCGAGCAAAATTATTCAAAATTTCTTGAATTTTCTTTTTGTTTTTTTCGAAAAAGACAAAACGATCACATAAAAAAAATGTCTAGCCGTCAGTCGAGCAAAAGTATAACCGTCGGTCTAGCAAAAATAAAATGTCAACCATTGGCCTCACCTTCCATATAAAACAAAATTGATTAATCAACATCACATCATTTGAGCAAAAAACATCGTGATGTCACTTTAGTCGAACAAAAAATATCCACTTACCTTCAGGACACTTGTCAAAAAGTGAGTGGAGTCGCACAGTTGGACAATCGCACAAGGCTAAAATGGAAAACATTTTTTTTTTCACTACTTTGTGTACCACAAAAGCAAAAATGTCCCATTTTGAAATTGGCTCTTATTTAATACTATATTTTTAGGATACACAATTTTATTTATTATAGATAGGAATTGTTTGACACAGTCTATTTTTATTGGGACACTTAGAGTACAAACAGGTAACGCAGTTTATGCTAAAAAAAATTTAACCGATATACCCTTATTCGGTTTATCCGATTTGACCTTATTATATTGTGCCTTTTAAGGCTGGCATAGCAATGATGCAAAGTGGCGGTATAATGTTTTATTTCATTTTTTTTGTCTTTGTTTTATTTATATTGTTGACTCGATGATTTTATGTTCTACGTCTATTTTTTAGAGTTTGATGGGCCGAGGGAAATGTCTAAAATAGAATGACTTCCTATTTTACCATTCAAATAAATAAATAATAAAATAAAATTGAGTGAGCCTACATGTGGTAACCGCTTTGTACATGTCATCTCTTTTGAAGAAGTTGTTGAGCTAGAGGCTAAGCTTTCAACTAGTCATGTCTTTTTTTTCACATGAAAATGTTGTATAAGTTCAAACATATCATTGCTATTTTTTAATCTGTTGAACTTGTTGATATAAATAATGCGTAAAAATTTTATTAATATTTTTTGATATCCTTATGTTTTGACGATCACAAAATCTAAAATCATTAAATGTAAAATCATTACGTAAATAAGTATTTAATGACAAAATATCATTATCCATCTAATTCACTTAAGGTATGAATAAACAAGTGCCTAATACATTTTATGATCAAATGAAGGTTTATTTACTAATTACAAATTATATAAAATGGTATAAACATTTTTTATATTTTAGAAAAACACTTTTGGTAATTAAAGAAAATATTTATTTCATAATAAATATATGAATTCAAATTTTTAACCAAATTCAGTTAAATTTTCACCAAATAAACTTTCCCCAGAAAAAGACAAAGAATCTGGCCGTTTTCATATGGGCGGCCCCCTTAATTTTAAGGGGCCGGCATACGCTCCTGTGTCAGATTTCTTTGCCTATAAATACTGGTTCAAATCTGAATTTTTTCTTCACATTTTGCACTAAAACTTTCTATTCTAATTCCCTCAAATCATCTTCCTAAATTCTTTGATCATAAACATATTAGTTCTTATTTCAAGTGATCCAATCCTTCAATATTCAAAGTGCAAGAGAAGAATACTCCTCCAACATCTTGTTAAGAAGTATTGTAGGCTTGTGTATATTGTAAAGGTGTAGAAGTTGTGTAATAGATAGATCTAGGTGTGTTAGTAGTTGTGAATAGAGGTAGTTGTGTTGGGTAGAAGTAGAAGTAGTGTTGTGAAAGAGAAGTAGTGAAGTTGTGTAGTAGTAGTGGTGTGCATAAGTTGTGAAGAAGGTGTGTAGTGGTGTAAGATTGGTTCTAGCTACTATTAGGACTCGACATTTAGCTTAGTGTCGTAAATTGGTGTAAGCAAAAGTTGTGTAAGGTTTTCTCCGCCATAAGGGAGCTTGTTGACGTAGTGAAGAAAGCTCTCGAGTTAGGTGCTCGGGGAGTGGAGTAGGGCGAAGAGGTGCTTCGTAGTCGAACCACTATAAATCCTTTGTCTTGTGGTGCGATCTTTCCATCTCTATCTCTTTACTTATTTACTTATATTGTTGTTATTTCATTTCGTAGATATTAGTTTATATAAGTGTTGTTTATTGATCTCACATAAAACTTGAATCGATTATTTTGCAAACAAGGCTTTTATAAAATAAAAATTGACGTAAAACTATTCAAACCCCCCTTCTAGTTTTTCACAATTGGCATCAGAGCTACGTTAAACAAGATTTTTAAAATAAATTGTATTTTAAAACTTGAAATCGATCTATGGAATCGGAAAAATATTTAGAAGGGAACATGACATTTAAACCACCATATTTTGAAAATGCAAGTTTTCTTGAATGGAAAAATCGATTCGAAAGTTATGTGAAATTAATAGATGATGATCTTTGGCATGTCATTTCAATTGATAATTTTCAATCAACAAAAACCACTTTTGAAAAACAAGACAATTATTTCAAAATAGTGCTTGATAAAAATGATATTGCTAAAATGATCATATACAAAACTTTACCAAATATTGAATATGAAAGAATATTTTTTTGTCAAACGGCAAATGATATGTGGAAAAGTCTTTTAAATTTTCATCAAGAGAAATGTCAAGCCAAAGAAAATTTTATATATAAAATTGTTGAAAATGAAAGTATACTAGATAAGTATTTAGTTGAAATGAGTACAAGTTCTACTAGTTCAAATTTTGCATGTGTAGGTAATGATGACGAAAACCCCATGAGTCATACCAAGAGCAAACAAGAAGGATGTACAAAGTCAACGATTGAACATAATAATGATGACTATTATAGTTCCGAAAGTGAAGATGAAGAATATGCAAAGGTCGTTAAAGAATTCAAGAATATTATTAAGAAGAGACTAAAAGCACAAGATAAAAGGAAAATCACCCGAAGAAGAATTTCTAGTGACGAAGATGAAACAATGAAGCACAAATGTTTCGTGGCTCATGCACTCGATGAAATATGTCTAGGAGTAGATTTGAAACCCGATGAGTGGATAAAGGATATTGGATGCTCAAGATACATGACGGGGAATCACAAACTATTTTCTACATATAAGGCATACAACGGAGGTAATGTTGTTTTTGGTAGTGATCGTCGTGGAAAAATCATAGGCAAAGGTACGATCTCTCAAGACTCTCTAACTATTGAAAATGTCGAGCACGTAGATAATCTAACTTATAACTTGCTTAGTATAGGCCAAATATGTGATAATAAGTGTAGGGTTACCTTTACCGAAAAAGATAGTGAAATAATTAAGGATAAGAAAGTTATAGGTAGAGGAATTAGGAAATGAGGTATATATGTTATAAAATTAGGAGACAAACCGGAAGATAAGATATGCCTAGCTACTATAGATGAAAACTCCACTTTGTGGCATAGGAGATTAGGTCATGCAAACATGCAACAAATACAATCTTTAGCCTCCAAGGAACTAGTTAGAAACTTATCTAATCTAAGATATGATCAGCATTTTTGCGATGGTTGTAAAATTGGAAAACAAGCACATGCTAGTCACAAAGCTAAAAATATGTTATCCACAACTAGATGCTTAGAATTACTTCATATGGACCTTTTTGGTCCATCCGCTGTGCGGAGCTATGGTGGCAATCGTTACACCTTAGTTATAGTAGATGATTATTCACGATACACGTGGACTAGATTCTTAAGTGATAAAACCGAAGCCTTTGAAAAATTTGAGATATTTAGTAAAATGATACAAAATAAGTTAGGATGTTCTATAGTATCAATTAGGACGGACCATGGTAGGGAATTTGATAACGAAGTACAATTCGGAAAATTTTGTGATAAGAATGGAATATCTCACAACTTCTCCGCTCCACGTACTCCGCAATCAAATGGGGTAGTAGAAAGAAAAAATAGGTCTTTACAAGAAATGACTAGAACGATGTTAAATGAACAATCTATCCCACAAAAATTTTGGTGTCACGCCGTAGATACATCAACATATATACTTAATAGGGTTTCCATTAGACGAATCTTAGGAAAAACACCATATGAATTATTAAGAGGTAGAAAACCTAATATAGGCTACTTTAGAGTATTTGGAAGTAAATGCTTCATTCTTAATACAAAAGACTATCTCACTAAGTTTGACCCTAAAGCTTACGAAGGAATTTTTCTAGGATATTCTCAAAATAGTAAGGCATATATAATTCTTAATAAACATACCATGAAAGTAGAAGAATCCTTAAATGTAACCTTTGATGAAACTCCTCCACTACCTAAAAGATTACCCTTGAAAGATGATGATGTTATAGAAGAAGAAGCTATTGAGGTTAATAAAACTAAACCCTTAGGTAATGATCTTGAAGTAGAAACTTTAGAAGAAAATGTAGTTGTAAATGTTAAAGAATCAAAGTCACATCCATTAGATAACATAATAGGTCACCTAAGTCAAAGAACACTTAGATCACAAGCTCAAGATAAAAATAACTTCTTTTGCTTTGTGTCAACAATAGAACCTAAAAATATAAATGAAGCCTTAAAGGATGAAAGTTGGATTATGGCTATGCAATAAGAATTAAATCAATTTAAAACAAGTGATGTTTGGGAACTAGTCCCAAATCCTAGGAATGCAACCGTAATAGGAACTAAGTGGGTATTTAGAAATAAATTAGATGAAAATGGAATAGTAACTAGGAGTAAAGCTAGGTTAGTCGCCCAAGGCTATAATCAACAAGAGAGAATTGATTATAACGAAACCTATGCTCTTGTAGCTCGATTAGAATCCATTAGAATCCTTTTAGCTTATGTCTGCGCCCTAGACTTTAAGTTATACCAAATGGATGTGAAGAGTGCATTCCTCAACGGTTTTATCAATGAGGAGGTATATGTGGCACAACCTCCGGGATTTATTGACTTCGCAAAACCTGATTATGTCTACAAACTAAAGAAAGCTTTATATGGTCTTAAGCAAGCTCCAAAAGCTTGGTATGATAGACTTAAAGCGTTCCTAGTTGAGCATAATTATTCCATGGGAATGGTAGATAACACTCTCTTCACTAAAAGAAGCGACCCAAATATCATCATTGTTCAAATATATGTCGATGACATTGTATTTGGATCGACTTTTCAGGATATGTGTGATGAATTTGCCAAAATCATGCATGATGAGTTTGAGATGAGTATGATGGGTGAACTAAACTTCTTCCTAGGATTACAAATAAAACAACTAAAAGATGGAATATTTTTTAACCAATCAAAATATATTAAGGAAATGCTTAAGAAATTTGGCCTAGAAGACTCAAAACCCCTTAAGACACCTATGTCTACGGAAGTGAAACTCACAAGAGATGAAGAAGGTGGGTCCGTAGATAACACTAAGTATAGATGAATGATAGGTAGTTTACTATACTTAACGGCAAGTAGACCCGATATCATGTTTAGTGTTTGCCTTTGTGCCCGTTTTCAAGAGGATCCCAAAATCTCACTTAGAAGCGGTTAAGCATATCTTCCGATACATTAAAGGCACTATACACTTAGGATTATGGTATCCTAAGAGATCCGACATAGAAACCATTGTCTATGCGGATTCGGATCATGCGGGAGACTACGTGGATCGAAAAAGCACTACTGGTATTTGCACGTTTATGGGATGTTGCCTAACGTCTTGGTTTTCCAAGAAGCAAACCGCTCTTGCTATTTCGACCACCGAAAATGAATATGTAAGCGCTGGAAAGGCATGTCAACAAGCACTATAGATGAAACAAGCTCTCGTAGACTATGGCATTAGGTTAGAAAACATTCCTATAATGTGTAATAATAAAGGAGCCATAGATTTGAGTAAGAATCCCGTTCAACACTCTAGGACTAAACATATAGAAATACGTCATCACTTTCTTAGGGATAACGTACAAAAGGGAAACATAACTATAGAAAAGGTAGCTTCGGAAGATAACATTGCGGATAAATTTACTAAGCCCCTTAAGCGTGAATTATTTAACCACTTACGTTTAGGATTAGGAATAATGGAACAAATAGATTAAAATTTTATTTCTGAAATTACTCAATTCTGAAGAAAAAAAATTCTTTCAGATGGGCGGACCCCTTAAATATATAAGGGCGGCCCCCTTAAAATTAAGGGGACCGGCCTCACTTTAAGGGGGCCAGCCATCTGAGCATTTAAAAACATCAAAATTTTTCTTTTCCGTCTTCTCAATTCTGAGTCTAGGATTCTGTTTTGCACAAAAATCAGGAATTGAGATATTTTGTTTTTGTATATATACTCTCAAAAGAAAACCTCAATTCATTTCGAAATTATTCTGACGATTAGGAAAACTCATGACTTTCAAATTTTACATTGTTGAATAATGGTAAAAACGTTTTTCTAAAATCATGCATAAGAGTTAACATGAAGTGTCAAAATATATAATCCAATATATATCTTCGGCAATCATGGACTAAGCAAATTAAATCAAGGAGTTTTTGGATTGCTTCTTAGGATACATGTTTTTCTTTGCATTAGGAGTCGAAGCAATCGTATATCCACATTTGTTGCATATAGGCACACACTAGAAAAATGTCAAGTTTCACTTGGTCCTAATTTGTTCCATCATTAGTTTCTCCCTCACTAAGTTGCCCTATACCTTATTTGTTGCCTTAGGATACATAACTTGCTTATTTGTTCTTTATCATTATTACCTTTGCATGTAAACTATTATATTTGTTTAGTTGCCTACATATATATACTTTCCATGCATACTTCATCAAGATAATACTTGTTTAGTTTCCTAAAGAGATGGACTTGCCCAAAACCAAACCTCAAAACAAACATCTTTCTGGAAAAACCTGTGCTAAAAACCATTTCTGGCAATCTGGGAACAAAGCATTAGGCGGCCCTCATAATTATAACGGGCGGCCCCCTTAAAATTAAAGGGGCCAACCATTAATTAAGGGGGCCGGCCACCTGATGGTCGAGGTTCCCTGTTTGCTTTCTGCTTTTTAGCCCATTTCACCCTATTTTGATTCCCCACTTCCCTAAATTCACAAACATACTTTGTCTATCAAATCCACCACATATTATCCTTCCATAAACACCAAATCATCACACTATAAATACCCTCATTCATCATTTGT
Organism: Artemisia argyi; assembly: GCA_030686995.1. Taxonomy (NCBI): domain Eukaryota; kingdom Viridiplantae; phylum Streptophyta; class Magnoliopsida; order Asterales; family Asteraceae; genus Artemisia; species Artemisia argyi. The sequence continues at coordinate 141,773,736 of CM060707.1, read as the reverse complement.
TATCACTCACTCAATCATGTCTTCCCCCAATCATCCAAGAACCAAACCCACAAGAGGTGCAAGAATAACCGTCAAACCCGTATGGAGAAGAAAACTTGACACATGTCAAAAATTCTCATCCATTAATGATGTTGTCTCCAACCAACCAACAACCAAACATTCACTTCATCCAAATGATACTTTTACTCTACCTCCACAAGACAACCTTTCCATCTCACTCACCACAAATCTTCCAAATGATCATTTTGAGGAACATACTCAATCCCAAAACCACATCCATCTTTCTCATCAAGACATGAATCCTATGTCTAATGTCCAAACCTCAATCCCCAACAACAACAACAACAACCCAACTCCTCCATCATCACCTTCCTCCGAACATAAAAAGTTCGTTGAGGAGCTCAAAGAAGCCCATGAGCTTAGTGCTCTACTTGCCCTACATCTTGCTCAACGCAATTTGGTTGAACAACCCTCTACCACTCCATCCTCACCATCCAACAACATCGTCCCACTTGAGAATCATGTCAACAATTGTCCTTGTTGCATTTTTCTCCAAAAACAAACCATTGCTATCAATGAGCACTTTACTTGGATTGAGTATCTCCTCACAAGGTCTTCCCCACCACCATCACAAACACTACAATCCAACTCTTCCGCTCCAAGCTCACCACCATCCACCATTCCAAACTCTCCAACCAAAATTCCCACCAATGTCTACCTCTATTAAATCCATGATTCACATCTCCAAGCAAGTCCTAGAGACCTCAAGATGGCAACTTAGCATTATATAATGTAGTTTACTAAGAAAAACATATATGTATGCTTGTGTAACAAATGATTATGTTTTCCGACAAAATCTAGTTTTATAAATAATAAATGCTTGTTGAGATTTATTGTTTGCTTTTTACATGTTCTCTAGTTATATATTTAGTTTATTGCATGCATATATATTGTTTGTTCTAAATATTTTTGCAAGCATTCCATATCTCGATTTGTCATTTAACCTTAAAACGAGGGGGAGTACACATCAAAGGGGAGCTCATCCAATATCGGGATAACCTTTTTGATGTTTACAAAAAGTGGGAGAAGTGATATAAACTCACTAAATACTTGCATATATAATAATTTTTGATTTAATGAGTTTAGGTTTTGTAATTATCAAAAAAGGGGAGATTGTTGATATAAATAATGCGTAAAAACGTTATTAATATTTTTCGATATCCCTATGTTTTGACGATCACAAAATCTAAAATCATTAAACGTAAAATCATTACGTAAATAAATATTTAGTGACAAAATATCATTATATCCATCTAATTCACTTAAGGTATGAATAAACAAGTGCTTAATACATTTTATGATCAAAGGAAGGTTTATTTACTAATTACAAATTATATAAAATGGTATAAACATTTTATATTTTTTAGAAAAACACTTTTGTTAATTAAAGAAAATGTTTATTTCATAATAAATATATGAATTCAAATTTTTAACCAAATTCAGTTAAATTTTCACCAAATAAACTTTCCCAGAAAAAGACAAAGAATTTGGCCGTTTTCATATGGGCGGCCCCCTTAATTTTAAGGGGACTGGCACACAATTAAGGGGGCCGGCATACGCTCCTGTGTCAGATTTCTTTGCCTATAAATACTGGTTCAAATCTGAACTTTTTCTTCACCTTTTGCACTAAAACTTTCTGTTCTAATTCCCTCAAATCATCTTCCTAAATTCTTTGATCATAAACATATTAGTTCTTGTTTCAAGTGATCCAATCCTTCAACATTCAAAGTGTAAGAGAAGAATACTCCTCCAACATCTTGTTAAGAAGTATTGTAGGCTTGTGTATATTGTAAAGGTGTAGAAGTTGTGTAATAGATAGATCTAGGTGTGTTAGTAGTTGTGAATAGAAGTAGTTGTGTTGTGTAGAAGTAGAAGTAGTGTTGTGAAAGAGAAGTAGTGAAGTTGTGTAGTAGTAGTGGTGTGCATAAGTTGTGAAGAAGGTGTGTAGTGGTGTGAGATTGGTTCTAGCTACTATTAGGACTCGACATTTAGCTTAGTGTCGTAAATTGGTGTAAGCAAAAGTTGTGTAAGGTTTTCTCCGCCATAAGGGAGCTTGTTGACGTAGTGAAGAAAGCTCTCGAGTTAGGTGCTCGGGGAGTGGAGTAGGGCGAAGAGGTGCTTCGTAGCCGAACCACTATAAATCCTTTGTCTTGTGGTGCGATCTTTCCATCTCTATCTCTTTACTTATTTACTTATATTGTTGTTATTTCATTTCGTAGATATTAGTTTATATAAGTGTTGTTTATTGATCTCACATAAAACTTGAATCGATTATTTTGCAAACAAAGCTTTTATAAAATAAAAATTGACGTAAAACTATTCAACCCCCCTTCTAGGTTTCCACAGAACTGAAATAATGTTATAAGTTTGATTGTTAAACAATAGCTAAATCATCAGTTAAATGGTGGATATTACCATTTATAATTTAGTAGCAAATTGTTAACTTACTTTATTTTTCTTAAGTTATTAAAGATTTATGCATAAGCATTATGTTGGAAAATTTAGTGCACTTGAGGGATCAAATCATACTTGGGAATGGGTTTGGAGGTACGGAGTGTACACCCATCAAGTCCTGATTACCCTGACTCAATAGTGGTTGTGCAGGATTCTGCTGCTAGTGTTGGTTTCTGCTGATAGTGAATCCTACTGCTAGCATTAGGATTCTACTGCTAGTAGTATGACTCTGCTGCTGAGCAATGATTATACTGGTTATCCTTCAGTGTTGGAAGGATACACTGATGCAAGTTGAATCAGTAACACTAAAGACAATTCGTCTATCAGTGGCTGGGTATTCCTACTTGGTGGAGGTGCAATTTCTTGGGCATCTAAGAAGCAAACTTGTATCACCAGTTCAACAATGGAATCTGAATTTGTGGCTTTAGCAACTGCTGGTAAAGAAGTTGAATGGTTGAGAAACTTACTTCTTGAGATTCCATTATGGCCTAAACCTATATCACCTATTTATATCCGTTGTAATAGTGCTGCTACATTGGCAAAGGCTTATAGCCAGATGTACAATGGAAAGTCTAGACACTTAGGTTTCAGGCATAGCATAATTCGTGAGCTTATCATAAATGAGGTGGTATTTATAGAGTTTGTTAGATCTCAACAAAACTTAGTTGATCACTTGACGAAGGGGTTGGCTAGAGACTTGGTTATAAAGTCTGCTAAAGGGATGGGTTTAAAGTCCAACATAGTCACTGAATGCTAAGACACCCAACTCCCTCCTGAGGAAACTTGGGAGCTGAGTTCAATGTGGAAAGCTGAACATTCAGTGTACTGAAGCACATGTTTTACAATCATCCCAAGGTTTGTGCTTGGAACTTGCTGGAAAAGAGGATGAAGTCATTACTTCTTAATGGTTAATTTTCTTTGAAAATGTGCTTGGTAGGAGCATGAATAAAGAGGAACCACCTATGTGAATGTTGAAGTTTTGCCGCTTCAGGAAGCTATGGGCTTTTAGCTTTTACAACATTTATGAATTGGATATGGACACATGGCTTGTATAGTGTCAGGAGTGTTTAAGTGTTTGAAAATATATGTGTATTTTATCTTCAGGTATTCAAATGGGTTGAAGGGTTCAATTCTTAGAACACCCTGATTCTCGAATATTTGAACGTGTAATGTACTAAGATGGAAATTCAATCCTCAGGATATTTTCGTTTATACATACGTTTTGTTTAATGTTTTATTTTCATGCAAAGGAAGTGAACAAAATTTAGGGAGGATTGTTGAAAAATTTAGTGCACTTGAGGGATCAAATCATACTTGGGAATGAGTTTGGAGGTACGGAGTGTACACCCATCAAGTCCCTGATTACCCTGACTCAATAGTGGTTGTGCAGGATTCTGCTGCTAGTGTTGGTTTCTGCTGATAGTGAATCCTACTGCTAGCATTAGGATTCTGCTGCTAGTGGTTCTGCTACTAGTAGTATGAATCTGCTGTTGAGCAGGGATTCTGCTGCTAGTGCTAAGTAGATTCTACTGATAAGAATGTAACTGATTTGACATATTCAAATGACAATTATATCTACACTTATGACCATGTTTAATTGGTCATGTAACCATTATTTTGGCTATAATGGGGGCAATTATGTGAAGATTAATGGGCCAATTAATTCTCATAATTCCATTTGACTAGCTATGAGTATTCTTCTATTTAAGAGAAAATCAGATCATGCATGAAACACACAAGAAAACATACAACACTTAAACGCAAAGGGTTATTGATTTGTGCCTAATTCAATAACAAACATTTGGTCTTATCCCAAGTAGATATTCGTGATACCCAGGCATTAGGGTCGAATAATTTACTTTGAAAAGTGATAACACGATTTCAAGTGATATCTGGTAACCATTCATTGGTAAGTAGTTATGTCATTGATTATCTTCACCCTGTTCAGGGCTTTTAAACATCCAACACATTATATATAATGTTATATTAAATCGAGGTTGAATGATCAAAATTTTTCTAAAGTTTGTTTTGTTTAAAAGACTACATCCGATTTAACCTCACACTGTTTTATGAAAATTGCAAACGTAGTATTAAATGTTATGTTTAAATTATTCAAAACGCATTAATTATTTATACTTTCATTAATAAGTGTCCAAATTTAATCTCTTTCTCTTGTATAAGACTACCCGTACCAAGGTCGTGAGGAATTCGGTGAGCAACAAACCTCACGCGCGAACCCCCTACACCCGAACTCACTCACGCGTGAACATGCCCAAAAAACACTCACAATGGTGAGCCGTCCACTTTTCCGTTTGTGTGAAATGTTTATATTATTTATTTGGTTTAAAAGTGTGTGTCGAGTATTTAGTAGGGGTATATCTTAACTACTTATAAAACACGGAATTAAAAATAAATAAATAAATAATCTCTTAATTTGTTCTATACCTATTCAACTCTATTCATTTGAAAACTAGAAAGCATAAAATGGAAACTTAAATGTAAACTTAACACATACATGATACATGTTTGAATATTTGGTTTGTCAACTATATAAAAACATACTTGATACTTTGATTTGTCAACTTAAAAAATATATTAAATACATATTTTATACTTTGGTTTGTCAAACTATATGAAAACATATTTGATACTTTGGTTTGTCAAACTATAAAAACATATTTGATACTTTTGCTTTTCATTATATATACTATACAAGTACCCATGAATAGCAGCATTATTTTCTAGCGGCAAACAACTATAGTTACACAAAATAATTAGCCAAAATATAACTATAACTATCCGCCACTATGAATCTCCTTGTTATGCATAGGTATTCGTCTAGCTTATATAAAATGAGTGTTTAATTGAAAGGTGGTGTGACTGATAAGAGTGAATGGTGAAATGAGTAAAGGTGAAAAAGAAAAGAGAGAAAACTGATGTGGCGCTGACGTGGTAGGTGAGTGGGGGTGTTTTGATGTGACGGATAAGGGTAACCTAAGAATGTAAGACAAAACAAAACTTTTTCCATATATAATTGATGATTTTTAAAGGATTGTATTATTGGTACTCTTTTGCCCCACCCTTTAGTGTAATTTTTACATCCTCCACCCTCTAACCCACTCTGTTTACACTAACACAATTTTTTATTAGTTTAGGTTTCATATTTTCTATAAGTTTTACTTATTAAAATTTATATTTTATGTTCCGCACTTTCAATTTTATAATTTTTTAATATAAAAAAAATTAAAAAAAAAATCGTAAAATTCATAAGGTATCACTTGTTAAAAAAAAGAAAAAAGAAAAAAAAAAAAAAAAAGACCTCTTTAAATCGTTAATGGACTGTAAAGTAGAACCATATCTAATCTTTTATATAATAAAAGAATTACATTATTTTGAAGTGTTTATGCAAATTCATTCTCATTGAAAAAAAAATTGGACCGATAGAAGAGCTCGATTTTGCCACGTAGACGAAATCCAGCAATATGATTGGTCAATAAAAAGTCAAAATTGAATTGATTTTGGTCAAACTTAATCAATTTGGTGGAGAAATTTGGTTAAGAAAAAAATGCATAAAATATATAGGTGTCAAATTTATGAAAACAAAAACTTATAAAAAGAGGAAGTAATTAATAAAACTTTAGTGTTTGAATTTTAAATAAATTATATAGAGCTAAGTGTAAAATTACAAGTTTCTATGTTTTATAATAACTTTAGAAAAAAAAAAAAAAACAAATAACCCCTTATACTTCATACCCCATATACTTTATAATATTAACTTTGTTTAAAATTACACGATTATTAGTATTAGTTTTTAGACTTTCATCATTAAAATTACAAAATTTGGTAAATATACGAATTAGTTTTAATACACGTTAAATATTTTTTAAACTAATGTTAGTTTTAGACTTTTCTAAAATATTTTTTTAAATAAGGACACATGTTATTTTATTTAAAAGTTTAATTTATGCGTAAACGGGTTTGAATATTAAATACGGCTAAATTATTAATAACCGGAATATAAATAACAAATGGTAAGCACGAGTTAGCGTGATATGAAAATAGATATACGCGATTCAACTTATAATAACGACTCATGAAATTGTTATTTGAAATTTATATATGGATATCCATAAAAACATTTTAAAAACTTTATTAAGCATAATTTAACTTTATCAACGCTCATTATTTGCTACTAAACTCACACATTTTGTACAACATGATATCAATAGTTAAAGTTAAACAACATCATCAACCTCAACATGTTTGTCTGTTAAAAACGTTATATAAAGCTAATTATTAAAAAAAAAAAAAAAAAAAAAAAAAAAAAAAAGGTTAGATAGTCATTGTTTAATGAAGGTGTTCTCCTTAAAAAAATAAAAAAATAAAAAAAATGCACGCATCACAATCCTTATATGATAATAATCACCTCCTAAATCAAAAAAAGAAAAAATACGTGGGTGATAACCTAACTTTATTCAATGACGTGATGTTTCATCAAAAAAAAAAGGTAATAGTTGGTTGTTGTAAAGGAATTAAAAGTATGTATATGAGAATTATTAAGCAATTATATATAGTTTTTAATCAGGTTATTACGTTACTATACTGCGATAATGTTATTGAGTTGGTAATCACGGATGTGAGATACAACTATTCTTCTATACTTATGATTTATGTGTTAACCTCTTTTTGCTTCTGAATAGGATCCGAAAGAGACCTCAACAGAACTTTGACTTATGCTTTATCTAGCTGATAGTTTTTAGTAACTTTTTTTATGGTTTAACTTTTTTTTATACACACCAACTTTTAGAAACTTTTTTTAAATGTTTTATTGAAAACTTCTACACCTAATATTTGTGTTTTTACTATAAACATACTAAGCTATGATAGAATTAGTTGTAAGTTCAGGGGTTTTTGTATTAAGCTTTTCAAAAAAGCTTAAAGCTTTATCATAACTTATTGTGTTATAGTAATTGAATAAGCCAATAAGCACCTTCAATAAGCATAACCAAACACCCCTTTAGTTCTAATCTGAAGTTTTCTTATTTGATTTTAGGACTAACTTTTTTGTTATCCTCACTATAAAGCAACATGTTAGTGGTGTTTGCAGTTTTATGATCTTATCGCACACACTAAAATGTAAAGCAATTTGTTGTGTGCGTTTTTTTTGAGGAGGATTAAGTATCAACACATGATTGTCGTGGAAGGATTATCTACGCTTGCTCAAGGTATGAATGTATAATTAAGTTGAGTTGCTAATTTAGATAATACGTGAATGTATTTTAATGTATCAAAGATGTGTTTTAGTGCTTATATGAGGAATTTTATGGTAGAAATTCTTAGCAGGTGTCTTTGAATGAGTTAATGAAACTTAGCAGGTGTTTGTTGTCATTGATAACACTATGGGTGTCAACCAATGGTCTAAAATATGGGTGTCTTCTACCGTGATGATTTAATCTAATTGTGAAGAAAGTTGCATTAAAGTGAAAGGTCGGTAAGGATTCAAACAATTTTAAAAGACTTGCGAATGTACTCTTTGCCGTTTTTTTCATGCATTTATAATTTACTTATACAAGTAATAATAATTTCCTTATATAGTTCGGTATCACGGAAAAATTATTCTTATACCTTATACATAAACATATTCTACCATTACATCTTTTTTTGTTTCTCTTTATGTAATAAAGAAGCTATAATATAAGCATCTATGTTAATTTGGTAATTTTATGATCAAACATGAGAAGTAAATAGCACAAACTTATGAAAATACAATTTTTCAAACAAAAAGGTACATTGGTAAACATGGTATGATGGTTACGGGTTAGCAAAACTAAAAGCATATATCACTAACATCTTATTCAAGTCAAGTATCGTCATATGATTTTGCTTGAATAATAAAATATGATTTTTAATCCAAAAGCATTCTGCTAAAATAATAAGTAGATTATAACATATATATACATGTGGTTTTTTATTTTTAGTCAACAAAGTAAAACCATTTGAAACATGTTAATTGATTCATTTCTTAATCGATAATAACATATAGTAAAAAAAAAAAAATTTAAAAACCCTGTGCGTGCACAAGTATTATAACTAGTACAACTTGATCATATCTTCAAATCTTATTTTTCTTTTCTTTATTCCGAAGACAATTCTATTGGCCTTAGCATTTTTCTAATAAGATTTCATATTCGACTAGTCTTATTAGACTTCTCGAAAGAGCACTGATTTGTAATGCGACTAACTGTTTAAAAGAAGAGATGATGACATATGTGGAGATAAGGAAAAATGTTAGAAGTGAGAAAATATGTAATCCACTTGTGAAACGTTGAAACATCCCAATCATTTTCCGTTGAAATATTTATGCATAAAACATCCCAATCATTTTTCATTCTCAAAGTAGAACACGGACCATAACTCCTCGTTCTAGAATTGTCAAAAATCAGAAGATATCAAGACTACCAAGATGTGATTCCCCTCTAGTGATATCTCTCTTTAACATTAACATTAACATTAACGTCAACAGTATGTACAAATATGGGCTTGATTCACTGTTTATAATTATTTGTATTTTTGTAATATTAAATGTTAAAATATAATAGTCCACAACACTACATCAAGTGTGCATACTTTTAAATATCAAACCATAGGAAGAAGATCCATGAATGGCTTTCCAGATTCAATCAAGGTTTCATTTTATCAGTATAATGACAAAAGTTGGGTAAGATTTTGTTCTACGCTCGTTGATTTAGAATTTAAACGCAGCTGAAGAGATGCCGGAAGCAGCTAATATTTTGTTAAAATGAGTTCAGCGCCTTTCATTCATAAAGGCATGAAGCACCAAGTATTCTATGTAATACATGCTGAATGTCGCCGTTTGTTTATTTGATTTATGAAAATAAAAAGTACTGGTTTAAATACATTGTAATACATTTCTTTTGGATTATTACCAACCATTATATGTTTTTCCGATATTTCTGAGTTAAAAACAGTAGTTAAACTGCCCTGTTCAAAATTTAACACCACCTAACTATTCTAATCAAAGATTACTTATAAACAAAAAGAAAAAGGTAGAACTTGGTGAAAAGCCAGTGAATTTAGCAATCAGGGCCAGTGTTCTTCTACAGCTAGTAAGCTATAAAGTTATACACATGACAATTCAAGCATGTTTTATACCACTACTATAAAATGTCCACAGTTGCCTTACTTATAACTGGTTTTCAGAACATTCGTCAACATATGATCAATTTTCATTATGTGCAAATGGTATTACTAAGCAAAACTTCAATCACCTTGTTGGTTGATGATCCCAGTGATCCATCCATCGCCACAAGTTGATATTTCATAATGGTTTTGGCATGTGATTTCTTCGAGATCACAGCGGCTGAAGTTCTTGTTCGGACACAGCTGAATCTACCGGTCTGTATGGAATGCTAGGTTGTCGCCTACGTCTCCAAAACCGCCATGTAACAAAACCCAACGATCCAAAAACTAAACCAAGCATTATTACCATCACCACAACCTTGTAGCTCTGCCACCATGTTCTGCATATCATGTTCACAAGTATTTTAGTGCAGCTTTTATGAAGCTTCTAGAATGACTCTTTTCGGAATTTATAATTCTTTATTTTCTTATTATCGATCCGTTTCTTGTTCTCATCTTAAGCTTAAATCGAATAGTATAATCAGTATTACCTATTTGGTTCGGATTCAATATACCAATTCGATATACGATGATTTCCGAAGCTTTTAGGAAGGTGTATCTCATCTTCAGCTATGCGAGCAATAATATTCTGCCACCAGAGATAACAAGTAATAAGCATTTAGCTATAAGATAAAAATAGGTGGCGGTATAATATATATAACTTACAGATGCAGTCGCTTTGGACATATATGCAGCAGGTTTTGGTGGAGTAATGGACCAAATTGTAAGGGAACCATTTGCCTCGGATGTGAAATCCAATAAGTGAACCTGTATCCATTATTTACAGATAAATATGTTTGATATGTGAACTAATTGTGAAATGAGAAATTTTGAGAAGAATGATAATGAAAAAGCAAATCATAACCATGACTACCACAACCTGCCATAAAATGTAGTAAAATTTTCTTATTTTAAACCATAAATTGTAACGTTAAGTACCTGTGAAACGTTAACATCCAACTCCATGGCTATAAACTGAGTGAGCTCCATGATCTTGGGTTCCAATTTAGAGTATTTAATATTCAGTGACATGTAAAATATTATGCTTCCAACTTTTGACCCTGCAATGCAAATACATCATACAATAATGGTATCACTGCAATGCAAATGTATTACGGAGTATTATTTAACCTCTTTTAATGCTTTCACCAATACTTTCTGCCTTATAAGAGTACGTTAAAATTAAGCAGTCTTGGTAGCTTCATTAACCTCCCATCTGACAAACTTCAATTTGGCATTTCCAGTTACTGTCAGATTTGTCTAAAGTCTAAAAACTGGCATAATTTTGTGCATATAAGCAGTGGATTACATGTCAAAATCCCATAAGCTTATAAGAGACACTCAACACCCCCTAAGCCAGGGTGTACAACTGTACCTCTATATTTGAAGTAAATATCGCTTAGATTTTTATGTTTGTATTGGTTGAGAAGAAGAAAGAAACGTCCCAAATAGGGAGAATCCATGCATATACTAAACTTTTTAGCTTTTAATATCTACTCAACAAAAAAATAAAAAATTATTGTATTTGCATGCAATTCATAAGTTATCCAAATGAAAAGGCTGATCAGTAGATATTCAGCCATAAAATGGTTTTAGATATAGAAAACTTTAACTCTTAAATTGCAATATCTGTGTAGACAGAAAAAATGATATGAAAAGCATATTATGCAATATTAGACAATCATATAAACAGCACTGAACATTTCAGAACTAGACATCTTATAGGAATAAATGCATGAGAGTAAAATTAGGATATTGCACTAATTTTTTTTTTTTTTTTGAAAGAACAAAGATTCATTAACAAACAATTATGGCACTTAATATTAGCAGCTTACTGTACCTGGTGATATATGATATGACGGCCCCAGTGGAGCCGAAGAAGAAGGCGTATCAGCACTTGAATTTGATCCATCTGGTGACGGGCTGGGCCCACCAGATGGATGAAGTCTTGCCCATAAATCAGAACAATTAGTTTTCCAAAATCCAATCTTGTCATGTTCACGGTCATACATAACAAAAGTATTACGCGCAATGATGCCTGTAGAAAACATTTAATTACACTCAAAATATTGTTGTTAATTTAATAAAACTGATAGAGAATCGCTCTTTGGTGAAGTTAAATACCTCCTAAAAGAGTTGTTGGATCCTTTCCATTTTGAAAAATCCCCAGGCAATAGGCACCACGAACCCTTGAGTGCTTTGTATTAAAAGAAATGAGATATAAATAAGACAGTAACAAAGTTTGGAGGTCTTACATATAATATCTGCAGAGAAATGGATAAACTGAAATGAATGCTTACTCTGAATAAGTAGTTTTCAGGAGATAATTTCAACTTATGGCCTTTACCGAAAACCATTTCAACTGCTGGGAAGGTTTCTGAGAGTTTTGAAATATCACTGAAGTTACAAACACTTGATATTAGTTTCTACTTGAATACCGTAATCAATCTATGTGATTACTAATACAAGTTCATGGTCAACAAATGATACCTTCCGGCACCAGAGAAGCAAATGTCATTATAACTTGGATCAGGACCTCTAATTTGTTTGAGAGAACGAAGCTCTTTCATGATCTGCATTCAGAAGGAAAATTAATACAGCTGGAATAAAGTAAAGAGTTCAATTTAACTACTCAGAGTTTGATATATATATATATATATATATATATATATATATATATATATATATACAAGAGTTCAATTTAACTACTCAGAGAAAAGATGGTTATGTGAAATTCTGCCAGCATAAAGAAAATGCAAAAAAAAACCCAACTAGGCTCTAAAAGAAAGATATGGCCACAGCTTAAATACACTAAATTGCCACACATCATCTCTCCTAAGTTCAGCGTTTAAGAAGGTAACTGCTTCTAGATGAAAATGGCCTAAAGAGCAAGTCCATCAATCAGGATATTTACCAACACTACCATGTTGAAGAAGATCAAATTACTTAAATATTGTTACCCAATCAGCAAATAACAATTAATTACTTGATCATGTAAGATTAACCGTTTCTTCTTCAATAAGATAATAAACAAAAGCAAACACAAATCCAAAGGTTTAAAGAGGCAATCTTACAGCATCCTTAAAAGCAAGAAAAGCTGCTTCAGGTAGATACGCATACGTTGTTCCACTATCTAAAACTGTCCCATGTTTTCCATCAAAAACACTCGCTTTTAAAGGCAACCGCTTCCCAGCAACATGCAACTCCTTCAGCGCAATATTGTAATAAGGACTGTTGCCACCCCCAGACTAGAGTAAATGTGTGAGATGTATTAAACGTATTTTGTTATAAAAAGACGTTTAAGTTTTGTATCTATAATAAAGATAGATACAAAACATACCTTCGTACAGGGTCTGAATAGGCATAGACCATTCCTGAAGGGGGAGATATACCACCAAGAACCATTGCGCCACCCCCGAGATCCATTCCACCATAACATAAAGAAAATGTATCACTTATTACACCTTTATCGACAAGTTGATCAACCAGACTTAGATCACCACGGCCCAAACCCATTATTCCATCAGCATGTTGACTGTAAAGATCACCGGTTTCCACATTTTCACACCCAAAAGTAGCACGTTGAGGTGAAAGGTCACTTTGGTTGCCAAATGATATGATATCTTCACCAAGGACGCCACTGCTGGAACTCATCTCAGCATATTGCCTTTCATACACACATTGTTTCTTTTTACTGTCACATGAACAATCAACATTGCATTTCACAGGTTCATAACTGTCGGATGACTCTGGATCAAACTTTGGGTCCTGATAAAATTAACAACATAAGCTCAAAACTTTAAGAAAAAAAATGTATTGTGCAATTTCATTAACATTTTAGGCATGTAATTTAAGAACGCAACTAAACAGTATAGCTAGATGCACCATGAAAGCATCTAATCTCGAGCCCATTTTAGCATGTGTGGGGATTATTAGAAAATGCCATCTTCAAATGAAGGAGGCTAAACTTTACATTCTACAAAGGTCATAGTGATTGCAGATTTGCAGCAATTTTGCAGTTAACGAAAACTCAAGAAGGATCTCTTCCCAAAAGCCAGCACAATGGCGTATCAATCCACAATACACATTTTAGTTGTACTATAATCCTATATCTTAACATAATCTCTTAACAAAAACCGAACAAAATGCTGAACATACCTGATGTTTGCCACATTGTTCACAAGTAGAACACGGAACATAAGTAACAGTACTCCCTGTATCAACTATAAGCGCAAACTTCTGCGGCGGAGACCCGATAAACAGCCTCGTCGTATAATACCTAACATTAACAATCAACTCAATTAACCACTTCTCAACCTCCAATAAAAAGCTCAAATACATTTTTTTAAATCAAACTATCTATACTACATTATAATGCATTTGTGAATATTCTATAATTAGAAAGGCTTAAAATTCAGACTTTTTTCTTGCTTATTATAGAAAAATTTCAAAATTAATTTGTTAGGAAGCAGGTAGGTTAGTTAGGAAGCGGTTGGTTATTCAAACTAACATTATTTGACTTAACCAACTAAACGTGTAACCGAATAACGCAAAATAATTTTACAGGGTACCAGCCGCAACGAGCGTTTAGCTTTTAAACAAAAATAATTAAATAAACATTTGACTTTTAGCGTCATTTTACACATTATAAAAACAGATTAAAAAAAAAAAACGGTTTTATAAAAATAATAACTAAAAATAAAATTAATTAAATATACCCGTTCAATAAAAGATCATCATGAAGAGCCATACGAGCATTAGGTCTGTTATTACGACGACCATCAGACTTTCGTAATTTCCGGCGACCGGAGAATCGTGAATTGTTAGGTGGCGACGGAAACAACGGCAAGAACATGACGTGGCGGTTGGTTGGTGGTGGTCGGAGAATAACAGCCGTGGGATCATCTACGATCGCGTGAGTGGATAATAATAAAAATGATGAGAAAAGGATGACGGTGAATGGTGACATGATTGACGATCACTGTTTACGGCTGACGGAATGATGTGATGGTTTTCCGGTACGGTGAAGGTGAGTTTTTTGCACATGGAAGAAGAAAGTTGTTACGTTTTTTTTTTTTTTTAACTGGGATCTGGATGGTGAAATGTGAAATTTACTCCACTTTTTTTTTTTTTTTTTTTTTTTTTTTTTTTTTTTTTAAACGTATAGTCAGGTCGTTTGTGTTTCCTCAATGGTAAGTTACCTGGTGCCTTATTTATTGTTTACTTATAAAGCGTTATTTTTCTTACTGGATATTATTTTTAAGCATAGCTTTATGGCTACTTTATATAAACGAGCTGACGTATATTCGCGTAAAGCAATGGTGTATAACGTTAAATAATTATATTTGTGAAATTGTATTTTTTGTTTGACCTTTGATGTAAAACACGTGTTTTTTGAAATACAAATCTTGTACTCCGTATTTTTTAAAATTAATATAAGGTTTGTTTTTAAAAAATTGTCAAGTTTAGAGGTAATTTAGACAAACTACATTAATATAAGTTTCAAGATTCCAAAATTTGAGATACACCCTTTATTAGTAAAGATACCCGGTAATGATTCAAATCAAACCGATATATTCAAGAACCAAAATTTGGAGAAAATGAGAATCGGGAACCAAAATAAATTTTAGTTTTTAGTTTAGTTCGATGCTCGGTTCCAGTTTCGGTTCTTCAAGTAAACACAACCAGAACAAAAAAAACCGAACTGGATCGGACCTATGGTTTCAATTTTGGTTCTAGACAGTTGCGTTTTATGCTTGCACGTGAAAGTTGTGTAAGCAAAACACGAAATTTGTGTGTCATGTTACTTTTGTTAATCCTAAATCCTGTATTGGTAATAGTTAAAGACACAATTAACTTTTTTATTTTAAAGGCAGAAAATAAACATTTACGTATTTATTTATTGTCTTAAACCTTAAAATTTTAAGTTCAACATAGTGTCTTGTTTAGCGTAAGTAGTGATGAGCATCGGGCCGGATCGACCCGACCCGTCCCGACTAATCCCGATCTTGAAAGTCACCTAAATCATAAATCGAATACCGACTCGAAAATAGTCTGTTTTTTATCCCGTTCCGAAAGTAGTCGGTTTTTGCTTGTATTTTGTCGGTTTTTGGCCCGTCCCGACCCGTCCTGAATCCCGAAAATGCTAAAAATCCATCCCAACTACCGACTCGAGAAGCTATTATTTGGTTTCGAGACTATTGGTTTATGTTGGTATCGGGTCGGTTGTCGGGACTCGGGCGGTTTTGCTCACTCCTAGGACCAACTTAGAGAAGCATGGATCAGGGTCGTACGGACTGGCTAGGTAGCACATTAAACTGAGGGTCAAGGACAAATGGGTTCAAAAGCAGACAAAACTACTAAACCGCACAAGTAGAGCCAAACATACCAAAGCAGCTACAAAAATAAAAACGTAAAGCAATGACGATAGTTATAGGCCATTATTTAAGTTTAATACAGATGGCCGACACATTTGACAATTAAAATAGCTACTTTTGACACATGATAAAAATATTTGAAGACTTTTGAACATTAGGACAATTCTTCCTTTTGAAACCCGTGATATATGAAATAATTTCATATGCGGGCCCTTCGAGCTTTAGGGAAGCTCGAAGGGCCCGCATGTGAAATTATTTCATATATCACGGGTTTCAAAAGGAAGAATTGTCCTAATGTTTAAAAGTCTTCAAATGTCTTTATCATGTGTCAAAAGTAGCTATTTTAATTGTCAAATGTGTCGGCCATATGTATTAAACTTAAATAATGGCCTATAACTATCGTCATTGCTTACGTTTTTATTTTTGTACGATACTTTGTAAGCCCATCTATATAAGGGCATAAGTTTCTAAGTTTAAAATCATCATTCACCTACAACCACCACCATTGTAATAAAGCTTCCGCAGTATTTTAATAAAAATGTGAGTTTTAAGTAATACTTGTACTTTAAAGTTTTAGTTTTTGAGCTTTAGTACAAGATAAAAATCCAACTCACAACATGTGCTCTATGTGCAAAGAATTACCTTGGTAAAACAGTTAATGTCAAAGGAAGGCAGTTACACAAACCAGAAGAAGAAAAGGACTTTGGAAGTCAAAAGTAAAGCTTCTCAAAGAACTTTTGAAAGAGAAGACTGAGCATGTACAGCAGATGATAAGAGACCAAGCCAAAGAGTATTATGAAAACAAGGCCGATATGCAAAAGAAGGAAGAAGCATGGCAGCTTGAAAAAAGCCTGCTAGTAAAAGATCTCACAGAGGCTCTTAAAATCATTGATCAGCTTAGAGCTGAACAGATGAAGCTTGAAGAACAGAAAGATGAAGAAATAGCGAAGCTTAAGGCACAACTGCAGAAGAAAAAGGAGAAGGATGCAGAGGTGGCCGAACAACGCTTTTAGATCAAGATGAGACAATGAGACAACAATGTTCTTGTGAAGGTCCAAACATCTGCCATCTTTTGGGGGCATTCTGACCGATGTCACTAAGATTGCATGCAGTGAGCAGCATTGTGGTATAAATAGGGTAACAGTTATCAATATCCGACCATTTGATCATCTTGCGTACACCAACCCCGTTTTAATAAGGGGCCAATGCATAGAACAAATCATAAAATCACAAGAAAGACTATATAGAGAGTCGACTTTAGATAATAGAAATCCCAGAACAACTCGGTCGCTGAATTTTCCAAAAATAATGTTGGGTTACATACGGATACAGTGGTGCAACGTAATCGGCCTTCAAAAAGAGGTCATGTGATACGTTCGTACAGCATAATACATCATTTCTGACATATTTTTTGTTGCTAGAGATACAAATATGTTAAAATAGCCTCGTACACAGAAAAAAATACATAAATACTCAAACTTGTGTAAACCTCTAGCTTACTTGGTTTCTTGCCTTCAAGAAACCAAATGTGGAAACTGTAATGCTTCGCCAGATAAGGTATACCACAAACGCAGCATATGCAACCGTGAAAACGATGACAAGAGAGGTATATGCAACCCCGCTTACTTCTTCCGCAATAAATTGTTGTAATAAGTATGCATTTATAGCCATCACTAGCACAGCAACGAGCCATGAAATTGTCTGCAAACATCACCAAACACATCGTGTCAACTTGGTTTCTGTGTTTTGGGGGATTAACTAAAAAATGTAATATCAATGTTTTGTTTATGAGGCACAATACCGTATATTGGTTGATTTGGGTCATACCTTATCTCGAACGGGTCAAACAGGGAAAAAGTACATTTCTTACACAAAAATGGGAATGGGCCATAAGCACCCAAAGTATATTGGGTATACTATCCAAACTGCACTAAAAAAATTACACATTTTGACCCGTTACCTCACCTTATACCCATTTTACCACATCAACACAATAGCCCTAAATGACCATATCTATATGCAACGGATTTAAAATAATTTTCGTGTATATATAACTTTGAGCAAAAGATTATACCTTTAAAACAGGACCAATCTTGAAAACGCCCATGAGATCATCTTTGGCAACCAAGCACAAAAGGGGAATAAGAGCAAATGGGATCTGAACAGACTGAAGCACGTTCAACCACTCATTTAGAGCATCCAAAGTCTCCTCGGAACTATCAAAAATCAAAGCAACTATCAAAGTTGGAATTATAGCGCAACTACGTGTGATTAATGCCCGTGCCCATTTCTTCAATCTCAAATCAAGAAAACCACCCATAATAAACTGTCCAGCATATGTACCCGTAATAGTACTACTTTGTCCAGCTGCTAACAACCCAATAGCCCAAATATAAAGAATCGGGAAAAACCCGCCACCGAATTTTTCTTGAAGAAGCTGGCCAGCGTTCCCTAGACCAATGGTTTCAGCAACTGCCGTACCAAAGAATGCCTTCGCAAATACAGCTATTACAAAAAGGTTGATAATAAATGAGATCGCAAGTGCTATTGCAGACTCTATTGAGTAGTACTTAATAGCTTCTCTGACCCGACCAGTTTTTCGTGGGTCAATTTCTCTCGATTGAACGAGTGCGGAATGTAGGAAGACGTTGTGTGGCATTATAATACAGCCTACAATTCCTACTGCTTGCTGGATTGTTTTTGAGTTGAGCTTTGGAACCACCAGACCTTATAGCAACAAAGAAAATGTTGGCTTCTTAGATGATAAAATTTGGAGGTAAATGAATTATGAAGAACATGTTTTTTCTTACCAATAAGAAGCTCCTTGGCATTGGGCTTAGTTTCACCGAACATCCATGCAAATGAGATTGCCATGACTGCAATGAGCACTGCGAAAAGTGCTTCAAGCTTCCTCACGCCATAGTTTTCGAGAAATAAGAAGATGAAACTGCATTAAAAGATAACATTGATAAATTAACAAATGAAACTGCAAGAAATGCCCATAAGGTCATAACCTGAAATCAAATTACGGAAACTTTATCCCCTGAGGTTCGAATAAAATATTCTAAATATGCTCAGAAGGATGTTAAAATACTGAATTTTCAGGAACATCTAAAACCATAATCAAAGCATGAAAAGGCATTTACTTTTTTACATCCAAATTTCGACACTTCTTGACGGGCACTTCCTAAGTAGAATCTAATAATGTAAAATCAGCAATAGAAAAATATAACAAGTGAAACCATACAAGCAGAGTAGGAAACATACATTCAATAAACTAGGAAAAACATGAAATAAGTCTAGATAAAGAAACCATCTTTATGAAATACTACGTAAATTGTTAAAAGATCCAATTTTCAGCTCAACTAAAATCTTTTCAGATGAAATAATTAATCAAAATGCCAATATTACAGAATACAATTTTAAAATCTTTATATTTTTATATGTTTGTATATTATAGTAACAACAAATCAAACCATTCCAAGAAGCACAATACCAAATTCACATACTGTTTAAAATCAACTTTTTCATATCCAAAATGAAAACAAACAAAATATCAATACATCCAATCACAAACCAAAAACTAGACATACATAAAACACCAATCACCACTGGATCCAATTCTGAAAAACACCTTGCAAAACACAAGTCAAATCTCAAAACGGCTCAAATCATATCTATAGTACATTTTAATGCATTTGGGACAATTCTATAATTAGAAAGGCTTAAAATTCAGATTATTTTCTTGCTTATTATGGAAAGATTTCAAAAAATTAATTTGTTAAAAAGCAAGTTGGTTAGAAAGTTTGTTAGGAAGCGGTTGGTTGTTCAAACTAAAATTATTTGTATGGTTTCACTTGTTAGGAAGCAAGTTGAAAAATACCTTACAACCAAACGTGTAACCAAATAACGCAAAATATAATCACATGGTACCCGCCGCCGCATTGTGCGGGTACAATTCTAGTCCTCAATAATTACCCAATCCAGTACCCTCATAATTATTAAACATAAATAATTAAATACCCCAGTACCCAAAAATAAATAAATAAATAATAATATATACAGTAAAATTTACAAATTAAAAGCAGCAATTAGTACACTATTCCAATAACACAGCCAAATTCACATAATGTAAAAAACAAAATAAAATAAAATAAATAAATAATAAACAAAAAACAAAAAATCAATCAATCAATTTTTTATATAAAAACTGAAAACAAACAAAATTTAATATCAAATCACCAAACCAAAACCAAACATCCAAACAGAAACCTTAATCACTAATATAGAAGTTCCAATTTTCAGTAACATCCAAAAAAACAAAACCCCAAAGTCAAAGTTTCATTTTAAAGCCTCAAATCCTCAGTATCATCCCATCCATAAATTTACCCCCAATCCAATATTCCCAAATTAATATCAATCATTACCAAACTTAAATCCAACCAAAAATAAATAAATAAAATAAAATAAAAAAAGTTAAGAAAATTACCAATCAAAAGCATTAATTAGTACACCAGCCCAAAATGAAATGTCAAAAAAGCCAATCTTAGACTTTTAGGCCTCAAGATCATCACACAAATACAAATCAATCAGTTAAAAATAAGTTAAAAACTTTACCAATCAAAAGCAGTAATTAACACACCAGCCCAAAGTGGCAAGTACCCAAGAGTCAAAATCTTAAGCGCAATAGCACTCCCAATAACCTCTTGAATATCAGCACCAATAAGAGCCAGTTCAGTCATAATCCACAACAGCTTCCCAGCCCAATTAGGATACTCTTCTCTACAAAGCTCAGCCAAATGTCTACCAGTAACAACACCAAGCCTAGCACTCAACAACTGAACCAACAGCCCAATACAAGTAGCCCACAAAAGCAACCACAGTAACGAATAGCCAGCAATTGCACCTGCTTGTAAATCACCTTCTAAGTTACCCGGATCTAAAAAAGCTATGCTCATTAAGAAACCTGGCCCTGTAAATAGCCATAGTTTCTTCCATGAAAAAGGGGGTGATTTGTTGCTGTATTCATCGTATTCTTCTTCTTCTTCTTGGAGGGTGATGACGTGGACTTTTTGTGATGGGTCGTAGGCTGTTTCGGAAAGTAAAGGTTGTTCTTGTTGTTGTGTTTGGTCGGATGACATGTTGTTTAACTGGTTAATGTTGTTTGTGATGATCGGAGTGTTGGTGTGAGAGATATTTTGATTTGGAATAACTTTTTTTGATGCTTTTTTTTATAGGGGTGAGGGTTTTATTGGTTCAAAAAGGATATAATAAATTAATACATGCGTCTTGCGTAATCTATATCATTTAGCCGCCGGTGAGTTGGCTTTTATTTTTCTTAAACCGTAAATCATTTTATTTTATTCAAGATGTGGAAAATTGTTTGGGAGTACAATCCAGTGGTTGGTACAGGGATATATCATATATCGTCCTACATTTTTTCATACTTAACTTTCTACTCAATTGTGCGCAGAGGACATGTAAAAGTTCACTTATTTTCTTTCGGGTTTTATATCAAATAAGTTACCCAACTTTGCGTTTCTGTTCACCTAAATACCCAACTTTTTTTTTTCTTTTTTTACTGGACTATCCTTACCGGGCAAAATAGTGACCCAACTATTTTGCACTTGTTATAACCGGTTGGCATGCCACGCTGGCAGCTGACTTTTATTTTTTTAGTTATACAAATAAGTTACTGAACTTTGCGAATTTGTTCACCTAAATTACTAAAGTTTTATTTGTTCAATTCAATTACTAAACTACGCAACTTTGTTAATTTAGGCTACCCTTATAAGTCACATAAAAAACACCCTCACTCACCAAACACCTCAACGCCACATCATAAACTAAAAATCACATAGATAATTAAAAACGTAAACGTATTCATTCATTATATATACGTTTTTATATACTTTATATATATTTTTTTATATATACGTTACTACAAAAACGTTCATATACATGCTTTTATATACATTTTTATACACATTATTATATACTTTTTATGTACGTCTTTATAAACGCTATAATATATGTTTTTAAATACGTTTTGTATACAAAAAGTATATAATAATGTATTTAAAAACATATATAAAAACATATACAAGAATGTCTATAATAACATATACAAAACGTATAAAAAAACTTATATAAAAACGTATAAAAAAAGTATATAATAACGTTTGATAAGAACGTTTTTGTAATAACATATATAAAAATGTATATAAAAACGTGTAAATTCTAACGAAATTCACTTAATTTGCTAAATATGTTGTTCAATTTATCAGCTCACAATCTTTGAAAATATAAACTGCGTCAACATTGTTCGCAAAAAAACCAACGGCCAGCGAGGCAAGATATTAACGAAATCGACTTAATTCGCTAAATATCTTGTAAATAAATATATATTACTCATTCGATTACTAAACTACGCAACTTTGTTAATTTAGGCTACCTTTATCAGTCACATAAAAAACACTCTCACTCACCAAACATCTTAACGCCACATCATAAATTAAAAATCATATAAATAATGTATTCATTCATTATATATACGTTTTTATATACTTTTTATATATGTTTTTATATACTTTACTACAAAAACATTTTATACACATTTTTATATACATTTTTATACATATTATTATATACTTTTTATGTAAGTCTTTATATATTAGTATATTTTTCTTGTAAATAAATATATATTTAAAAAAAAAAAAAAAAAAAAAAAAAAAAAAAAAAAAAAAAAACATCAGTAACTTAGACGAACAAAATCGCAAAGTTGAGTAACTTATTTGAACATAAAGCTGACGTGGACAAAGTAATAATTCCATCTCCCGGTTACCAGTCATCGGGGTAATCTCAATGAACACATTTATGGTTTTGAGTAACCTAAATGTCAAACCCGTGTAGTCCAGTAACCCATTTGAACAAAAAAAAAGTTTGGTGACTTAGGTGCACAAAAACGCAAAGTTAGGTAACCTATTTGATATAAAACCCTTTTCTATTCTCAACTCACCCCCTAACTTTGACACATCTTATAGTTGTATGACTAAAAGGATATAGACAAAAATACATCGTTGGTCCCTGAACTTTCCACAAAACATCGCATGGCACCCTAACTTTTATAAAACGTCGCCAGGCGTCCAAACCTTGTGTATTTTAGGCCGATTGCGTCCCTTGACCAGTTTCAACTCGGTCAACGCATATTTTTTGTTATAATATGAGGGGCATAATAGTCCAATCATGTTATAACCTATCCTACAAACCTGAGTTAACCCAACAGTTAACGTTAGGGACGATTCATAAAGTTTACTTTGCAACTTGAGCTTACCTTCTCTGATACGCTAGCTAATTTTGCGCGCGAATCAATAAACCCACCCACCAAAACCCCTATACCCACCATAATTACATAGACATATTGAAAAACCAAATCCATACAGAAAAAACCTCATTTACTGAAAATCCAAGACGAAATCCAAGCCTTCATTTTTCATAACTCACCATGTCTTTTGGACGGAATGTTATGAATGACATGCCGGATTATATTAGCAACATGCCGGATAATGTTATCACCAATATTTTGAACCGTTTGCCACTCAAAGAGGCAGTGACGACATCCAGTTTAGCGAAACACTGGAGGTTTAAGTGGACATTGCTCACCGATGTCATACTTGATGAGGATTTCTTTTATTTTTTGACAAATAAGTTTGAAGTGATGCATGTTACTAGATTGCTGCTTCAGCTCAAAGGTCCCATAAGAAAGCTTGTCTTCTCTGTAGAGCTTAAACCCTTGTCTTGACAAGATTACTTCAATTATGAAGAGATTCATACTTGGCTGTTGTTGTTGGTCAGCGAGGAATTGAGGAGTTCCTTATACATAACTGGTCCTTCAAACCAGTTATCTTGCCAACCTAAATGTACACTCTTTTGGAGTTGAAACATCTGGAACTTCATTGGTGTACGTTACCTAGTTTGGTATCCTTTGAAGGTTTCCCAAATCTATTGACCTTAGAATTGTTATCCGTCAAATTTCTGACCGGTACAATTTGGGACTTTGTTGCTGGTTGTCCCTTAATTGAATCTCTTAAAATCAATCGTACTAATACAAAAGAGATGAGACTATTGGATATTGCACAACTTGGGAATCTGAAGAAGTTGTATTTATCATTCGGTCTTTTGAACCAGGTCACCACAATCACAACTTACAATATATATCAGCTTAGAAGTCTTCCCAAACTTGAGTCCCTTACATTGGATTTTCAGGAGTGCAAGGTAAGACCAATTTGAGTTTCACACTTCAAATGCAATCTTTAAAAATTCTGAAAATTCTACCTGTTGTAGTTATTGGCAGAAGGTAGCTCATGGATGAATGTACCTGTGGCATTTGTATCCCTCAAGAATCTAAATATATCAGGAGTCGATTTTGTTAACAATGCAATGGTAGCTGATAAGGCGAAAAGTGTACCGCTTTTGGGGGGTCATTTAAGCCCGAATTCGTAATTATTTGATCAATTATTGCCCTAAATCGTTCCTTTTGTCATTTTAGGTACTTTTGAGAGGAAATTTACAAAAGGAAGCATTTTGGACGTTTTTGGAGCGAAAAAGTGAAGAAAACGACAAAGTCTCAAAATCCTTGCTGGGACCAGTACCTGACGGCGTCAAGGAATTGCAAGTGACGGTGTCAAGAGTGGCAAAAGAGGTGGATGTGGAAAATACACATAACGGCCCAAAACATTTTCAAGGCTATTTGGCCTGACGGCGTCACCAAGGCCGTCGGGGTTAAAATACATGTAACGGCCCAGAGTACATTTACACATGACGGCGTCAGAAGTGGATCTAGGCAATACGACTTTTATCTTGGCGGCGAGTTGATGGCGTCACAAGCTAAAATGTGATGCCGTCAAGGTGTAAAATCTATATATAGTTTTCTAATTTTCATTTATTAAGTGTGGAACTTTTGGAGAGCTTCTTTGTGAAAACCCTAGACGAATTTTCTGTAATAATAAGGGTCTCATGGATAGGAGTTTTATGACTAGCACAAAACCGTACCACTTCAAAAAAAATTTCCACTCAAATATGTGAGGTTCGCCTTTAGATTTGATAGGAAAAACATTCATTATTTGTGCTTATGAGTGTACCGGTAGCATTTAGATTCTAGAACTTGCGTTAGTGATGCATCCCGAGACCGCTAGTGAGACTACATTCGTGTAGTAGGATTTACTACATGATAAGAGGCATTAGGATCACCCTTGTGTTAAACCCGTATCATAATTACTTGACCATTTAAGTCATATTACTTGACTAGCGAAGTCAATTAATTTTCCCACACCTTAGCATTGTACTCATTTTTAGTAAACGAAACCCCTAGTACACCCCTCCAAGCCTATCTTTTCGTTTCTAACTTTAAGCATTTTACTTAAAGGAAGAATTTGTTACAACCCACCCAAATGTGCAACCAAATCGCCTTAGCCTTCCTTGTATGCACTCATCTTTAGTGCATTATTGTTATTTGTTTAAACCCTTAGTTAATTATCTAATTGATTACATGGTTGCTAAGTCGAGTCATATCTTGTACATATTGTTTTGGGACGATTGGGACTCATGGGTAAAGTACTAGTATTATGGAGTAATGGGGAAGAACATCACATATTACCCCCATAGGTGCGTTAATCTTAAAAAGTACTCCAAGTGTTTTGATTATCTTGATTCGAGTCATTAGAGTAGTTTATTATAAAGCATATAAAAGTTCAAGTGTAAGGGGAATGCAAATTCCCTATGATATATTATTTTGGATGGTAGGGTAAAAGTGTATGCAAGCAAAAAAAAAAAAAAAAAAAAAAAAAAAAAAAAAAAAAAAAAAAAAAATCGAAAAAATATGGAAAAAGGGAAAAGAAAAAGAAAGAGAAAAACATACGGACTACCATCCCGTTTCATTCTATGTTTGTTTTAAGTTTTTGTTATTTTTGATTTATTAGCTTAAGTCGAGTCGAGTCTTGTCTTAGCAACGCCATATTGTACATGTAATTAACCAAGATGATTAACTCGCCACAAGTAAATATTGCCTTTATCCAATAAAACCGTGTTTTCCATATCCCTACACCTAACGTTATAACCCTCTAAAAGACCTCTTTGATAGTTTATCATAGGTGCTTACGCCAAGTGGTGGAGGTTTGATCATTTCCCAAGCCTATGATAATCTATTTGCTATGACAGGTAGTGAGAGATGTTTTCCATTTCCATATTGTGATATATACTTTATTACACCCGAGAGATGTGAGTATCTAAACACTATTTGTGAAGTGCTAGTGTATGACCTCCGTGCTTGTTTTTGGTTTTTAGTGGAATGATTATTTATTGTAATTACTTTTATATTAGTGTTAAATGACCCCTAACTTGTATTTTGATTAGAATAAAAGCGCATTTGCTTGAGAACAAGCAAATCTCAAGTGTAAGGGTATTTGATGAGGCGAAAAGTGTACCGCTTTTAAGGGGTCATTTAAGCCCAAATTCGTGATTATTTGATCAATTACTGCCCTAAATTGTTCCTTTTGTCATTTTAGATACTTTTGAGGAGAAATCTGAAAAAGGAAGCATTTTAGACGTTTTTGGAGCATAAAAGTGAAGAAAACAGCAAAGTCTCAAAATCCTTGCTGGGAACAGTACCTGACGACATCAAGATCTAATACATGACGGCGCCAAGAGTGGCAAAAGAGGTGGAAGTGGAAAATATAACGTGACGGCCCAGAACATTTTCAGTGTTATTGACCTGACGGCGTCACCAAGGCCGTCAGGATTGATTTACAAGTGACGGCCCAGAGTATATTTCTGCATGAAGGCGTCAAGACTGGATCTAGGCAATACGAATTTTATATTGGCGACGAGTTGACGGCGTCAGATGCTAATACATGACGACGTCAAGATGTCTTATCTATATATATTTTTCCAATTTTTCATTGTAAAGTGTGGAACATTAGGAGCAAAAACCCTATGTTGAATTTTCATCATATTGTAGGGGTTTCAAACCCTTCTTTCTTCCATGTATGAATAAAGATAAGTCTTCCAATAATCATTCAGTATTTCTATGTGTTGTTTGATTCTATCTTATGCTTGTCTTTCTTTTAACATGCTAGGCTAGGTTTTTATTGTGTTTGCTTAGATGTAGTGAAACCTAGATGTTGATTATTGGTAGATTGTTTGCTTATAATTGTTGTGGATGATTGTATTCGATGTTAGGCTTAAGAAAACTGGCAGACTTCCATTGGTAACTTGCTTGAACGTCTTAAGAAACATGATCGGAGGTGTACTACGATTTTTGGTTGTATTTAATGCATAAGTGAATTCTAATGATCCCATGTTAGGAGCTTTTAGTCGGCTCGACATAGGAGTGAAGTATGAACTTATAGAGTTAGGGAATATTGTACACGGCCCTACGCCTAGTATTAAAGAATATAACCCGTCATCCATGCAATTGTAACAAGCTAATCAACCGGTAAAAGATATCTAGGGAGTAATGAAATCTAAGTAAACACATCCTCTCATTATTGTTTCCACCACATAATTACTTTAGTTTATTTTCATTTTCATTTTATTTTATTTTGATTGCATCTTTAGTCTATTGGGTTAGTTGGCTAGCAACTAATCCCGCCCACTCCTTCAAAACCCGAGAATTTACTTGCTTTCATAAAATATAAAAAAATACAAAAAGAATCATCTCTCACCTCAAGACCTAGTTTAGTAGGCTTTCTAATCCTAGCGACACTATTCCTGGGTTGAACGATCAATCCCTCAATACTTGTCACTATACTATACTGATACGTGGGAATCGCACTAGGCTTTACCTCTCAAGGGATCTCGAGAAGCTTACAACCCCCACCAGGCAGTGTACCTGATAGTTGTAGTATAGTATATAGTGACAAGTACCGGGGGATTGATCGGTCAACTCAGGAATAGTGTCGCTAGGATTAGAAAACCTAAAAACTAGGTCTAGAGGTGAAGGATGATTCTTTTTGTATTTTTATATTTTATAAAAGCAATTAAAATCTCGATTTTGGAAGAGTGGGCGGAATTAGTTGCTAGCCAACTAACCCAAATTACTAAAGATGCAATCAAAATAAAATAACAAAAATGAAAATAAAGCTAATTACTAATATGGTGTGAGCAATGATAGGGAAAGTTATGTTTACTTAGGTTTCATTACTCCCTAGATATCTTTTATAGGTTGATAGTTTGTTACAATTGCATGGATGACGGGTCGTATTCCTTAATACTAGTCGTAGGGTCGTGTACAATATTCCCTAACTCTATAGGATCCTACTTCACTCTTATGTCGAGCCGTTAGAAGCTCCTAACATGGGATCATTAGAATTCTCCTATGCATTAAATACAACAAAAAATTATAGTACACCTCTGATCATGTTTCTTAAGACGTTCAAGCATGTTACCAATGGAAGTCTGCCAGTTTTCTTAAGCCTAACATCGAATACAATCATCCGTAACAACTATAAACAAACAATCAACCCATAATTAAAATCTAGGTTTCACTACATCTAAGCAAACACAAAAGAGATTTAGCCAAGCATGTTAAATTGAAGACAAGTGTAAGATATATTCAAACAACACATAGACATATTGAATAATTGAAAGAGTACTTATCTCAATTGAACATGAAAGGTTTCAAAGGGTAAACACCCTTGAAAGAGCTGTAAAATTCGGACTAGGGTTTCTCTCCAAAGTTACACCCTAATTGTTACACCCTAATGAATGAAAATTGCAAAACTATATATATATTTTACAGGGTGATGGCGTCAAGAAGAAAATTCTGACGCCGTCAACTCGCCGCCCATAATGAAATCGGATTGCCTAGATCCAGTTTTGACTCCGTCATGTGTAATTCTACTCTGGGCTGTCACTAACAATTTGACCATGACGACCTATGGTGACGCCGTCATCTCCATAGTGCAAAACTCTTCTGGATCGTCACGGACTTTATCCACTTCCACCTCTTGCATTGCTCTTGACGCCGTCACTTGGAATTTCTTGACGCCGTCAGGTACTGTTCCCAGCAAGGAAAATTAAGACTTTGCCGTTTTCTTCACTTTTATGCACCAAAAATGTCAAAAATGCTTCCTTTTCCAGAATTCACTCCAAAAGTTCCTAAAATGACAAAAGGAACGATTTAGGGCAATATTTGATCAAATAAATTCAAATCCGGGCTTAAATGACCCCCTAAAAAGGGTTCATTTTTTGCCTCATCATATACTACAAAGATCAGGTACACTGCCAGGCGGGGATTGCAAGCTTCTCAAGATCCATTGAGAGGTAAAACCTGTTGCGAGGGCGCAATCCCGCGTATCAAGTTTTTGGCGCCGCAGCCCAGGGAATAGTTATTTTCTAGGTTAGAATTTCTTTTTGTTAGGTCTACTTGTTAGATTCCTTTCTAGAAAGATTTTTATTTTTATTTTTAGGTTTTCTTTAGTCTATCTTATTTCTTTGTTCCTTTGTTCGTAACCATTGCCATCCGATATCATGGAAGGTGGTAATATCTTTGATCCCATCAACCCACCACAACAAACCAACCTCCTAGACCCTGAACTTTAGAAGAGTATTCCTGTCCTAGCCACCAAGGCTATCGAAACACCATTGAGCTCATCAAGGAGCCAATGTGTTTCCCTTGCGATCCGACACCATCCAGTTGGTGCAAAGCGGATGTGCATTCCATGGACTTCGTTCCGAAGATCCTAATCAACATCTCAAGGATTTCCTAAAAATCGTAGATTCCATAGACCTTGATGTTGCAACTAGAGAGATGACCCGATTACGTCTATTCAAATTCTCTCTACGTGACCAAGCTAGTCAATGGCTTGAGCGTTTACCCGCGGGATCCATCACCTCTTGGGATGATCTCACTTCTCGTTTCCTTGCTCAAATTTTCCCACCGGGGAGAACTACCAAGCTTAGAAATGATATCTTGATATTCCAACAACGTCAAGGTGAAACTCTCTATGAAGCATGGACTCGTTTCAAGGACTTACTCTAAAAAGTCCCTCATCATGGCATAGATCTTTGGCTCCAAGTCCAAATCTTCTATGACCATATCGATCTCTCCACAAGGCGAACCATTGACCAATCGGCCGGTGGCAAGCTTCGGGATCTAAATGCGGAAGAATCATGGGAACTAATAGAAGATCTTGCTCTCTATGACAACGAAAGTTGGAATGATCCCCGTGATTTGAACAAAACGGTCAACGCAATATCTTTGCCTTCGAACAATTCAAGCACTCCCGACCGTAGGATCATGGAACTTGAGGACCAAGTCAAGTTTCTAATGAAATCCTACGAAGCTCCTAAGCCTTCAAGCCAAGTGAACAAAATCACTTCTTCATGCAAATTGTGTAATGGTCCTCATGAAACTCATAATTGCATGGAACTTGCAAAACATGCTTTTAAGGAATTCACATCCTCACATGTTGATAAAGTGGAGGATAGAGGGCTCGCCACCAATCGAGGTCCTCGAAACTTAGGCGAGGCCTATGATGCATAGAAGGATAAGCCAAATTTCAGAGGATACCAAACTCGGAGCGTATCCTTCGATGATTCTCCTCTACTCGCATGGTCTGAGCATTTTCCACCGCATAACACTCCTAAACAAAGCTATGAAGATGCATTGCGAAAGTTCATTCTCTCTCAAGAATTACAGTTTTCCACGCTCGAGACTTGATTTAGACAACAGCAAGTCGATACGAATAACAAGATTTGTAATATGTTAACCGCTATTAAAGAGCACGCTACTAGTAAATCGACTCAGGCTGAAGATGTCAAATCAGTCTTGATTTAGTCGTTTTAGTATAGGTTTATTTTTTCGAAGAAATACCGGTTAAAGTACTTCCCGGGTCGTTCTCCCAATGAAAGTTGAATGGAATTAGTGATTTCGATTCGTAAATCGTGAAGTGAAATAAGATTAAAAGTGAATATATGGGATATATAACTACGGTAAGTGAAATGAAACTAAAAAGCTTAAAATAAAACACAAGAAATAACAATGTAGAGTTATAAAAACCTAAAACGTAATCTATTCTAAAAATGCTTAAAAATATTAAAAATTACGTAAGTGCGTAAAATAAAAAGTGAAAATAGAGCAAAAATAATCCTACGGGTATGAAAACAGAATTCCTACGTTCTAAATGATAAAAGAAAATTACGATAAAAAGAAAAATATTTTTTCGACTTTTTATTTATTTATTATGATTTAAAAACAATTTAAAAGAAATAAAATGCTTAAAAATAGTAAAACAGTTCGAATAAATCTCAAACTTTTTCGAAAATTACTTTACACTTATATGAACTTAAGAAAAATTAGAAATCTAGAAAAGCCACTAGTAATAAGCTGAAAATAAGCCAAAACAGCTAATATGCTAAAAGAAAAAAAATAAGGATTAAAAGAATTAAAGAAGAGAAGCATAACAAGAAAGACCCAAGGGCATTATTGGTTACAGGTACATGTTGTGAAGTTTAGGAGTGCAAGAGGTAAGGGGTTCGAACCCTGCACAACACCTTTTTGCAAAACTAATTTTATTTTTTTTTACTTGAAAACTGAAAATTCTTATAAAAAGAAAGAAACTATTGTGAAAACTAACTTTTTGAAAAACTTATATCAAGCTTAGAAAAACTATGTTAAGTTAACAGTTAAGGCAACAGTTAAATGAGAAAATCTAGAACAATATAAGCTACCTAGTGATATCAGTAAGCTACTACTAAGGTGGAAAAATAGACTAAAGCACCTAAAGGGAATCCTAAATAAGCAGGCTTAATTCTAATAAGCTATTCTGAAAAAAGCAAATAAGCCAAAAAGCAAAACAAAAACTGAAATGAAATAGAGTAAACCAAACAGCCTAATGCATCTATTACGGACCTGTATAAAACTAAGCAACTGAGTTCCAATTACTAACTAAAATCGAAACAATTAAAGGCAAGCTGGAAATGAACAATTAAACCAAATTACATATTCTATCAAGCTTAAACGAGTTTATTAAACAAGCTAACATAAGGGTTGTTGGTGAGATGAGTTATTGGAACAGAAGTATGCAGGGGAGTTGAAGTCCTAAAGGCCCTACTAAAAGCTACCTAAAAGCTTATTAAAACTACAAGCTACCTTATGTAGCCATCAAACACATGAAGCTAGCTGCAAGGACTATCTATAAACTGAAAATTAAACATCAACATAAACTTGACAAGTAGAAATTATACTAAGAAAGAGAGGGGGGTCTGGACAGGTTACTGAGCAGGGGGTATGCAGGCTAACTAGCTACTTTTATGCAAAAATTTAAGCTACTAAACAGGTACTAAAATGCAAAAACTCGGTTGAATTATGAAGATAAGCTTCCAATTCATCTAAGAAACTACTTTTTGAGAATTTCCAAACTGATTTGATGTTCAAAATCTTGACTGATGTAAAGCTTATTGAAACTGATTTAGTTTTTTAACTGATGCAAAAGTGGTATGGGTCAAAATGGTGATATTAGATCAATCAAATTATGATACCAGATAACGAGCAACCTACAAATTGAAAGCCTAAACTAACCTACTTATACCTAGTGCATATTAACTAAACCATATTAACAGCAAAAGGAAAGCTAGAACACAGATATAATACTTGATCCAAACACCACTAAGTCTACTGAAACAACTACCAGATGCAATAAAAAGATTTCAATTACTGAACCAATAATCAAACTAAGTTCTTTAGTAATTAAAGCAACAAAATCACCAATATCTAACAACAATTAACTACAAACATTCAGATAAGCAGATCTACAGAAGTAAGGCAGACTGAAACTCAACTTAAAACAAATACAACTAAAAGTATTTAATCAAGCAACAAAAGGCAAAAACATAGCAATTCTAAGCAGATAAATCCTAAATGAACAAGTAATCAACTAAGAAAAAAAATTAATAATAGCATGAGATACACATCAGTAATAAAAATTGAAGAGTAAACTTACTAATCAACCATCAGCTAAACAGAGGTTCACTTTTGAACTATTGCCTATCTTTAATAGGCAACTTTACTCCAAAAACCATGAATCTAACACCATATTAACCCAGAATCATCTTCATTAGCATCCTTTGACTATCGTTGACCAGAAACCTTGAATCAATTTAAGTATAAGCTAAATCCAAATCTTACTACAAGCTACTGAATGAGCTTAATAAAACAGTAAATGAAAGCTTGTAAATCTTTTTAGCTATTGAATGAAATTTAACAGTAATTTGAGAAAAGAGATTTAAAAGAAAACTTAAATTGCATTAATACTTGAAACCTGAATTACAATACTTGAAGTACAGAAATAGAAAACTAAATTGAAGCTATATTAAGCTAATTTTACACTAATCCTAAGCTATTATTACACTAAGTTTACCCCTACTCCTAATGAGGTCGAAAGTGTGAGTGAGCAGGCTTTATATAGCCTGAGCAAGTGAGCTCTTCTCAGGTTCTGGATGCTTCTCGAACTTTAATTCTGAACCCTTGATCTCAGCTTTGATCATAAACAAGCATCCTTGGCCCTTGGATCAACAATCGAGGTGTTATGCCCAATCAAATGGCTTCACTAGTCCACGCTGGCATTCTATTGCATCACATCGTCTGAAACGTTGTCAGGTTCTTGAAGCTTTTTAATGGGGGTTAAAACGTACGGGTAAAGGCTGGGGAATCAGGGTGAATGGGAAGGGGGTGAAGGAACAGTAAAAGGTGGTGGATTTTTATTGTTGTGTTTAACTGTGAAAATGTGGGTTGACTGGGTTTAAAAGGGTGTTGGATCCGGGTTTGGTTTAAGGGGTAGTGGGTATTTAGTGGGAGGTGGGCTTAGGCAGGGGTATAACTGGGTTAGGATTTATATTGGGTTGGATTTTGTTATTTTTAGTTGTAGTGTTTTTGCTATTTTTGGTTTAGATAAAATCCAAGGACCAACTTTGTAAATTCATAAAGCACAAGGATTAATCTTGACAAATCCGCAAAGTACTTCCAAGGACTACTTTTGATAATCTTTGATTCTTCAAGGTCTTTTCTTGCCAATTTGAGCTTAAATATGAAAATTGCTTTCCCGCCTCGGCTTTTGAACGCTCTTTCCAAAGTCCCGTGCTCGTGTTTGTCGTTTTTCTTTGATTTCCGTCCATATTCACAATATCTTTACCTACACATTCAAAAACACAAAAACGACATATATTTGGCATATTCGGTTAGTTTTTGGTCTTTTTGGTCCGGTATTAGTCTTATAAAAGGTGTGTATTTTAATACACACCAAGTCACCATCATGAATCAGCTAACCTCCCCTGTGAAAATAAAAAGCCCTAGTAAACTCTTTAAACATCTGTCACCAAAGGTGAAGAATGTGTGGAAAACTAGAAGGGGGGGTTGAATAGTTTTACGTCTTTTTAATTTGTTATAAAAGATTGTTTGAAAGTTTTCTTTGTTTTCAAAAATATAGATTCGATGCTATATGAAGTCAAGTCATGCACAATATGAACAACACTAAATATGTACGATAAAGCAATAATAATGTATGTAAAGAAATAGATGAGAGTTGGAAAGATCGAACCACGAGACAAGAGATTTATAGTGGTTCGGCTACAAGGTCACCTTCCTTGCCCTACTCCATTCCCCGAGCACCTAACTCGAGAGTTTTCTTCACTATGTCAACAAGCTCCCTTATGGCGGAGAAAACCTTACACACCAATTTACACACCACAACTACGTCACAACTTATTCACACCTTCTACACAACTATTTCACACCTATCTTCTACACACCAATCTTCTTCACAACTATCTTCTACACACCAATCTTCTTCCTAACTTTTCTTCTTCACAACTAACTACTAACCAATCACACTATATATATATCTAACTAAACTATCTTCTAACAAATATTCACAACTAATCACACAATGAGATAAATACAATGATGATGCTCTAACAACTTAGATGTGGAGATCACAACAAGTTGTAATACTTCTTGTCTTGAGGGATATAAGTATTCTTCTCTTGCACTTGATAGGATGATGTTTGGATCACTTTGAAACAAAGATTTAAGAATATATGATCAAAGGATTTAAAGATTGGAAATGGAGATCTAGAACAGAAAGTTTAGGAGTGCAAAAGGTGAGAAAAATTCCAGATTTAATGTGGTATTTATAGGCAACAAATTCTGACAGAGGAGCGTGGCCGATCCCTTTAAATCAAGGCTGGCCCCCTTAAAATTAAGGGGACCGCCCCTTATAATTAAGGGGGCCGCCTAGCTGTAACGGTTAGAATTTTTGTTTTTTAGTGGGGAAAGTTTATTTGGTGAAAAACTAACTGATTTTGGTTAAAAATTTGAATTCATATATTTAGTATGAATAAAACATTTTTCTTTATTACCAAAAGTGTTTTTCAAAAATATATAATATGTTTATATAATTAAATAAACTTTGTAATACTTAATTAAATTTCCCTTTGATCATAAATTGCACTAAACACTTTGTTTATTCATACCTTAA
This sequence comes from Artemisia argyi, assembly GCA_030686995.1. Taxonomy (NCBI): domain Eukaryota; kingdom Viridiplantae; phylum Streptophyta; class Magnoliopsida; order Asterales; family Asteraceae; genus Artemisia; species Artemisia argyi. The sequence goes on along the minus strand of CM060707.1, from coordinate 141,738,113 downwards.
GTGATTTGGATGTAAAGAGAAAATGTTAATCACTAAATACTTGTTTAAGTCACAAGTTTTAGTTCTACGAGTTTATATTTTATAATAATCAAAATATAGAGATATTGATAATATGTTAATAATGTTTTTAGGCATTATTTATGTCAACAGAAAGCTAGGGACCATGTTAACCCCTCGGGACCAATCCACTTTGTAAACACCATCACCACAATACTTGCTCCTACACCCGACCAGAGCCAACAACCAACTGGGAATGAGGGTCATGGAGTTGATGATGAGACCCCCGAGAAAGACCACGAAGTGGCCAAGAGCCTTGCCGACTTATTCGAGAATTCCATCACACAAGAGTCAAGTGAATGGGATGAGTCGAAAGAAAAATCAAAAGGGCACACGGAAAATCCAGTGATTTTGGGTGAATCTATTATAGAGAAACTCGAGGAAAACGCGGTAGATATTACTATAGGGTGTAGTGATAGGATTAAGAAAAGCGACTCCGAAGTTTTTAAGATTTCTTGCACCTCCAGGAAGAAGTTCATAACCGATACTTACATAGATCCTAACCTCCCTATAAACATAATCCCCCTCTCCCTTTACAACGAAGCCTTCCCTTTACAAATCACGTGTAAAGGACTCGATAACGACATGATAATGAAAAGGTTGTCAGTTATGATTGGAGGAGTCATCTATAACATTGATCTAACCATGATCGATGACATAGACTCGGTCACTAATCCAACATTAACTAACCTCATCCTCGGGAAACCATTTGTAATAGAAACAGGGGCGATCCTAGATAAAAGCGATAGTAGTGCACTATTTACCAATGGTGTCAGGAAAGTAATTTTTTGTAAGGGTGGTGAGGAAGTGTATGAATACCGACCATCATTAGATTGTGATACAAATGGATTACGGGATGGAAGGTCGGGAAAGATAAAGCGAATAACCTCAAAATACCTTGTATGATAGGTCACAAGTATTTTTATAATATCTACATTGACATATACCTACCCAAGAATGTTATGTCCTTGTTCCACTACAACAATATTTGCAGATGGGGAATGATTTATAAAGGCGAAAATGTTGTCGGCAAAGATCATGAAGTTCAAGTATTCGTGGGAAATATGATATTCACAATGGACTTTACGATCGTTGACAATATTGAGGATTATATCGACCCGAGGTTATCACAAGTTGTTTTCGGGGCATCCTTTTGTGAAATCACTAGCTTAATGGTTGATAACCGGAACGGAATCATGACTTTCGCAGATGGAATTAGGAGAATCTCGTACCAAACACCGTATATGATGAAAGATTTCGAAGGGGTAGATTGTGACGGGCTTTATAAGCTTGGGTCTCAACTTGTTTTATGTGATGATGATGTTCGGAGAGGATGTAAAAACACCTTTGATTTATCATGTGGGTTCTTTAAGGATGTTAGTAAGATTGGTTCCAAGTATCGGGAAAATGTCTTTGAGTTTGAGAACCCAAAATACCTGCACTATGAAAGCGACTCCGATATAGATTTGGAGGATAACCTAGAGAATGTGACCAATGACGAGGTCACGTAATAGCCCGTGACCTTGAGTCTAGCTACAAGACTCGTTAATAAAGAAAAGCGCTTCTTGGGAGGCAACCCATGTTTTGTGTGTTTTTATTTGTTTGATTTTTATTTGTTTGATTTTATTTGTTTCCGTATGCGTGTCTTATTTTTATTGTTGGTAAATCATGTTTCAAAGTAAATTGTGAAAATTCTTTATTTTGTTTTTAACTTCGTCTTAAATACATATAAAGGTATTTTGCAAAAGCTAAGTGTAAGGGAAATCCAAATTTGTTTATAAGAACGAAAATGAGCATGATTCACTACAATATTAAATGAGCATGTATATTAGTAATTGTTAGAGTCAAATGCTTGTATCGAGTCATAATGATGTTTTGCAGGATTTTTCAGGAAATAAGGCATAAGTTTTTCCAGAAACTTAACATAAGATTTTTCCTGGAACATTCTGACGGCGTCAGGAGTTACAACCTGACGGCGTCAGGAGTTACAACCTGACGGCGTCAGGTACTAAAATTCTGAAAAATTTTGCGAGTTTTGTTTAAACCGGAGTCTTAAAGTTTTTGTTGATTCTTTAGTTTTATAAACCCCAGGAAATCTGCAAACATTCATTCCACAAACATTATATCTTAAATTGTTTTCTAGGATATTTTTTAGTATATATAGATTTCCGCCGATTTTACGCGAGGTTTGCCTTGATTGTTTTTTCAGGTTTAACAGGTTATATATGACAAGAAGATGATTTATATTTCTGGAGGGAAGCTTTCAAAGTTCATTTTCTTGGAGGAAGATCTAACCTTGTTGACACACTATCCACATCGAACGAATCAGGGTAGTATTTGTTTTCATTCTTTTACCTACTTTACTTTTACATTTTTTAATTGAACATTAGGGACAATGTTCATCCTAAGTGTAAGGGGAGGGTAAATGATGATACCTTATAGGATACAATTGCAGTTGAGTTTGTTTGTTTGATAGTAGGTGTGTAATAAAACTAAGAGAAATACTTGTTAGTGCAATTTTAGAGCCAAATTTAAATTTTTTTACAACATTTAGTAGTGAAACTTTAGCCTTAACAAGCGTCTCATGGATAGGAGTTGTATGACTAGCACAAAACCGTACCACTTAAAAAAAAAATTCCACCCAAATATGTGAGGTTCGCCTTTAGATTTGATAGGAAAAGTATTATTAGTACTTATGAGTGTACTGGTAGCATTTATATTCTAGAACTTGCGTTAGTGATGCATCCCGAGACCACTAGTGAGACTACATTCGCGTAGTAGAATTTACAACATGATAAGAGGCAATATGATCACCCTTGTGTTAAACCCGTATCATAATTACTTGACCATTTAAGTTATATTACTTTACTAGAGAAGTCAATTAATTTTCCCACACCTTAGCATTATAATCATTTTTAGTATACGAAACCCCTAGTACACCACTCCGAGCCTATCTTTTCGTTTCTAACTTTAAGCATTTTACTTAAAGGAAGAATTTGTTACAACCCACCCAAATGTGCAACCAAATCGCCTTAGCCTTCCTTGTATGCACTCATCTTTAGTGCATTATTGTTATTTGTTTAAACCCTTAGTTAATTATCTAATTGATTACATGGTTGCTAAGTCGAGTCATATCTTGTACATATTGTTTTGGGACGATTGAGACTCATGGGTAAAGTACTAGTGTTATAGAGTAATGGGGAAGAAAATATATTACCCCCATAGGTGCGTTAATCTTAAAAAGTACTCCAAGTGTTTTGATTATCTTGATTCGAGTCATTAGAGTAGTTTATTGTAAAGTATGTAAAAGTTCAAGTGTAAGGGGAATGCAAATTCCCTATGATATATTATTTTCGATGGTAGGTAAAGAGTGTATGCACAAAAAATATATATATATATATATATATATATATAAAATTCATGAAAAAGGAAAAAAAAATAGAAAAAGAAAGAGAAAAACATACGGACTACCATCCCGTTTTATTATATGTTTTATATATATATATATATATATATATATATATATATATATATATATATATATATATATATATATATATATATATATAAAATTCATGAAAAAAGAAAAAAAAATAGAAAAAGAAAGAGAAAAACATACGGACTGCCATCCCGTTTCGTTCTATGTTTGTTTTAAGTTTTTGTTATTTTTGATTTATTAGCTTAAGTCGAGTCGAGTCTTGCCTTAGCAACGCCATATTGTACATGTAATTAACCAAGATGATTAACTCGCCACCAGTAAATATTGCCTTTACCCAATAAAACCGTGTTTTCCATATCCCTACACCTAACGGTATAACCCTCTAAAAGACCTCTTTGATAGTTTATCCTAGGTGCTTACGCCAAGTGGTGGAGGTTTGATTCTTTCCCATGCCTATGGTAATCTATTTTTTCTATGACAGGCAGTGAGAGATGTTTTCCATTTCCATATTGTGATATATACTTTATTACACCCGAGAGATGTGAGTATCTAAACACTATTTGTGAGGTGCTAGTGCATGACCTCCGTGCTTGTTTTTGGTTTTTAGTGGAACGATTATTTGTTGTAATTACTTTTATATTAGTGTTAAATGACCCTTAACTTGTATTTTGATTATAATAAAAGCGCATTGGTTTAAGGACTAGCAAATCTCAAGTGTAAGAGTATTCGATGAGGCGAAAAGTGTACCGCTTTTAAGGGGTCATTTAAGTCCAAATTCGTGATTATTTGATCAGTTACTGCCCTAAATCATTCCTTTTGTCATTTTTGGTACTTTTGAGGAGAAATCTGGAAAAGAAAGCATTTTGGACGTTTTTTGAGCATAAAATTGAAGAAAACAGCAAAGTCTCAAAATCCATGCTAGGAATAGTACCTGACGACGTCAAGATCTAATACATGACGGCGTCAATAGTGGCAAAAGAGGTGGAAGTAGAAAATATAACGTGACGGCCCAGGACATTTTCAGTGTTATTGACCTGACAGGCGTCACCAAGGCCGTCAGGATTGATTTACAATTGACGGCCTAGAGTATATTTCTACATGAAAGCGTCAAGACTGGATCTAGGCAATACGAATTTTATATTGGCGGCGAGTTGACGGTGTCAGATGCTAATAAATGACGCCATCAGGATGTTTTATCTATGTATATTTTTCCAATTTTTCATTGTAAAGTGTGGAACATTAGGAACAAAAACCCTATGTCGAATTTTCATCATATTGTAGGGGTTTCAAACCCTTTTTCTTCCATGTTTGAATAAAGATAAGTCTTCCAATCAATCGGTAAAATATAATCAACCGGTAAAAGATATATAGGGAGTAATGAAATCTAAGTAAACACATCTTCTCTCATTATTGTTTCCACCACATAATTACTTTAGTTTATTTTCATTTTAATTTTATTTTATTTTGATTGCATCTTTAGTCTATTGGGTTAGTTAGCTAGCAACTAATTCCGCCCACTCCTTCAAAACCCGAGAATTTACTTGCTTTCATAAAATATAAAAAAATACAAAAAGAATCATCCCTCACCTCTAGACCTAGTTTAGTAGGCTTTCTAATCCTATCGACACTATTCCTGAGTTGAACGATCAATCCCCTGGTACTTGTCACTATACTATACTACAACGATCAGGTACACTGCCTGGCGGGGATTGCAAACTTCTCAAGATCCCTTGAGAGGTAAAACCTGTTGCGAGGCGCAATCCCGCGTATCATATACTACAACGAACAGGTACACTGCCTGGTGGGGATTGCAAGCTTCTCAAGATCCTTTGAGAGGTAAAACCTTTTGCGAGGGTGCAATTCCACGCATCAAGTTTTTGGCGCCGCAACCCGGGGAATAGTTATTGTCTAGGTTAGAATTTTTTTTTATTAGGTCTACTTGCTAGATTCCTTTCTAGTAAGATTTTTATTTTATTTTTATAGGTTTCTTTAGTCTATCTCATTTCTTTGTTTCCTTTGTTCGTAAGCTATCTCGATGGATAACAATAACATTGATCGTTTGATTCCTGTTATTCGTGTTTTTCGTCGTAGGATTTTCCAAATACCCGCCCCAATCCCTTTAGTGGAAAATGAGAACCCACCTAACATCTTGTCTGATTATCACTTTGACAATAATTCTGAGATGGAGGAGTCTGACCATGATAATGACCATAGGGCTTGTCCTTTTTACTCTTTGGACTCCGATGAGGACCTAGTTGATGGTGATGTAATTAATGAGGATAGGAGGGAAGATGAGGTGAACCCTCTTAGGTATGTCGACCCTAGGACAAGGATTGAGAATGATAGCTCATTTAATATGTAGTTTCCTTGTAAAATTGGATTTAGGAGCTTTGATTGCCTACCTTAACTCATCTCTACCAATGAATATAATCTCGCGTAATGAATACAATAAAATTATGGTAAATGAGTTGGAATACAAAGGAGATAATATTGTTGCTAGGGTAAAGACATTGCATGTGTTTGTAGGAAGCTTTGTTTATTTGGTTGAGTTTATGGTTATGGAGAATCTAGGAGAATTTATCGATAATAACTTAACCCAAGTTGTGTTTGGGAAACCCTTCAAAAGGTTAACCAACCTATATGAAAAACTTACGGAAGGGTTAATTACATTCTCGGATGGGGATGAAGACTTTATTTACCAAATGCCCCGTGTACACCCTAGGTTCAAGGATTTTTCTACTGAGAAATGTAATAGGTATCCACCCCTTGATATGCTAAGTGAGAATGATAAAAGGAAAGGACTTAAATATCCTCATGAAAAGAACAAAAGGTATCGCGGATGTTTAGAGCCAAGTGATGACTATAAGAAAGATGAGGCAACTATTAGATGGCTCACACTTGGGTATGTGAGTATAAGCGACACACGGTAGCCCATGACTTTGAGTCTAGCTACAAGACTCGTAAATAAAGAAAAAGCGCTTCTTGGGAGGCAACCCAAGTTTTATTTGTTTTGTTTGTATGATTTTATTTGTTTCCGTATGCGTGTTTTATTTTTATTGTTTGTGGATCATGGTTCAAAATAAATTGTGAAAATGCTTTATTTTGTTTTTTAACTTCGTCTTAATTACATATAAAGGTATTTTGCAAAAGCTAAGTGTAAGGGGAAACCTAAATTTGTTTATAAGAACGAATTTGGACAAGAACCACAACAATATTAAATGAACATGTGTATTAGTAATTGTTTGAGTCAAATGCTTGTATCGAGTCATAATGATGTTTTGCAGAATTTTCCAGGAAGTAAGGCATAAGTTTTTCCAGAAATTTTCCAGAAACTTAACATGAGATTTTTGCAGGAACATTCTGACGGCGTCAGGAATTATAACCTGACGGCGTCAGCTACTAAAATTCTGAAAAATTTTGCGAATTTTGTTTATACCGGAGTCTTAAGGTTTTTGTTGATTCTTTCGTTTTATAAACTTCAGGAAATTTGCAATCATTCATTCCACAAGCATTATATCTTAATTTGTTTTATAGGATTTTTAGTATATATAGATTGCCGCCGATTTTACGCGAGGTTTGTCTTGATTGTTTTCTCAGGTTTAACAGGTTACATTGGACAAGAGGATGATTTATATTTCTAAAGTGAAGCTTTCAAAGTTCATTTTCTTGGAAGAAGATCTAACCTTGTTGACACACTATCCACACCGAACGAATCAGGGGAGTATTTGATTTCATTCTTTTACTTTATTTTCTTTTACATATTTTTGTTGAACATTGGGGACAATGTTCAGCTTAAGTGTAAGGGGAGGGTAAATGATGATACTTTAGAGAATGCAATTGCACTTGAGTTTGTTTGTTCAATAGTAGGTGTGTAATAAAACTAAGAGAAATACTTGTTAGGGCAATTTTAGCGCCAAATTTAAATTTTTTTACAACATTTAGGAGTGAAGCTTTAGCCTTAATGAGCGTCTCATGGATAGGAGTTGTATAACTAGCACAAAAACCGTACCACTCAGAAAAATTTTCCACCCAAATATGTGAGGTTCGCCTTTAGATTTGTTAGAAAAAGCATTAATTATTAGTGCTTATGAGTGTACAGGTAGTATTTAGATTCTAGAACTTGCGCTAGTGATGCATCCCGAGACCGCTAGTGAGACTACATTCGTGTAGTAGGATTTACTACATGAAAAGAGGCATTAGGATCACCCTTGTGTTAAACACGTATCATATTTACTTGACCATTTAAGTCAATTACTTTGACTAACAAAGTCAATTAATTTTCCCAAACCTTTGCGATGTACTCATTTTTAGTAAACGACACCCCTAGTACACTCCTCCGAGCCTATCTTTTCGTTTATAACTTTAAGCATTTTATTTAAAGGAAGAATTTGTTTACAATCCACCCCAAATGTACACCCAAATCGCCTTAGCCTTCCGCGTATGCACTCATCTTTAGTGCATTATTGTTATTTGTTTAAACCCCTAGTTAATTATCTAATTGGTTACATGGTTGCTAAGTCGAGTCATATCTTGTACATATTGTTTTGGGATGATTGGGACTCATGGGTAAAGTACTTGTGTTATGGAGTAATGGGGAAGAGCATTATATATTACCTTCATATGTGCGTTAATCTTAAAAAGTACTCCAAATGTTTTGATTATCTTGATTCGAGTCATTACAATAGTTGATTGTAAAGTATGTAAAAGTTCAAGTGTAAGGGGAATGCAAATTCCCTATGACGTATTATTTTGGATGGTAGGGTAAGAGTGTATGCGGAACAAAAAAATCGAAAAAGTATAGAGAAAAAAAAGAAAAAGATAAAAGAAAAAAAACATACGGACTACCATCCCGTTTCATTCTATGTTTGTTTTATGTTTTTGTTATTTTTGATTTATTAGCTTAAGTCGAGTCGAGTCTTGGCTTAGCAACGCCATGCTATACATGTAATTAACCAAGATGATTAACTCGCCACTAGTAAATATTGCCTTTATCCAACAAAACCGTGTTTATCATATCCCTACACCTCATGTTATAACCCTTTAAAAGACCTCTTTGATAGTTTATCCTAGGTGCTTACGCCAAGTGGTGGAGGTTTGATCCTTTCCCAAGCCTATGGTAATCTATTTGCTATGACAGGCAGTGAGAGATGTTTTCCATTTCCTTATTGTGATATATACTTTATTACACCCGAGAGATGTGAGTATCTAAACACTATTTGTGAGGTGCTAGTGTATAACCTCCGTGTTTGTTTTTGGTTTTAAGTGGAACGATTATTTGTTGTAATTACTTTTATCTTAGTGTTAAATGACCCCTAACTTGTATTTTGATTAGAATAAAAGCGCATTTGCTTGAGGACAAGCAAATCTCAAGTGTAAGGGTATTTGATAAGGCAAAAAGTGTACCGCTTTTGGGAGGTCATTTAAGCCCGAATTCGTAATTATTTGATCAATTATTGCCCTAAATCGTTCCTTTTGTCATTTTAGGTGCTTTTGAGGGGAAGTTTACAAAAGGAAGCATTTTGGACGTTTTTGGAGAGAAAAAGTGAAGAAAACGACAAAGTCTCAAAATCCTTGCTGGGAACAGTACCTGACGGCGTCAAGGAATTGCAAGTGACGGCGCCAAGAGTGGCAAAAGATGTGGATGAGGAAAATACACATGACGGCCCAGAACATTTTCAAGGCTATTTGGCCTAACGGCGTCACCAAGGCCGTCAGGGTCAAAATACATTTGACGGCCCAGAGTACATTTACACATGACGGCGTCAGAAGTGGATCTAGGCAATACGACTTTTATCTTGGCGGCGAGTTGATGGCGTCACAAGCTAAAACGTGACGCTGTCAAGGTGTAAAATCTATGTATAGTTTTCTAATTTTCATTTATTAAGTGTGGAACTTTTGGAGATCTTCTTTGTGAAAACCCTAGATGAATTTTCTGTAATAATAAGGTTTTCAACCCTTGTTCCATCCATGTTCAATTGAAGATAAGTTTTCAAATAATCATATGATATGTCTATGTGTTGTGTGATTCTATCTTATTCTTTTCTTCTTTTTAACATGCTAGGCTAGGTTTTTATTGTGTTTTTTTAGATGTAATGAAACCTAGATGTTGATTATTGGTTGATGGTTTGTTTATAGTTGTTATGGATTATTTTATTCGATGTTAGGCTTAAGAAAACTGACAGACTTCCAATTGGTAACTTGCTTGAACATCTTAAGAAACATGATCGGAGGTGTACTACGATTTATGGTTGTATTTAATGCATGAGCGAATTCTAGTGATCCCATGTTAGGAGCTTTTAGTCGGCTCGACATAGGAGTGAAGTAGGAGCTTATAGAGTTAGGGAATTTCGTACACGGCCCTACGACTAGTATTAAGGAATATAACCTGTCATCCATGTAATTGTAACAAGCTAATCAACCGGTAAAAGATATATAGGGAGTAATGAAATCTAAGTAAACACATTCTCTCTTATTATTGTTTACACCACAAATTAGTTTTAGTTTATTTTATTTTATTTTGATTGCATCTTTAGTTTATTGGGTTAGTTGACTAGCAACTAATTCCGCCCACTCCTTCAAAACCCGAGATTTTACTTGCTTTCATAAAAATACAAAGGCATAATTACATGTATATCCTTGAAATTTTCAAAAATTACATATATATCCTTTTTACTAGTTTTTAATGCATAAAGTACAATGCTTTTAATGCATCAAAAGGATATATGTGTAATTTTTGAAATTTCCAAGGATATATGTGTAAATGCCCCAAATATAAAAATACAAAAAGAATCATCCCTCACCTTTAGACCTAGTTTAGTAGACTTTTTAATCCTAGCGAACACTATTACTGAGTTGAACGATCAATCCCCCGGTACTTGTCACTATACTATACTACAACGAACAGGTACACTGCCTGGTAGGGATTGCAAGCTTCTCAAGATCCCTTGAAAGGTAAAACCTTTTGCGAGGGTGCAATTCCACGCATCAGTAGCATTCATCATTCAAATGATTCGTGGAGCTCAAAGATTGCAAATGCTAGAAACCAGAGTAAGTGGAATGTAATATGTATTATGCTTCACATCAACCTAAATTGCCATGGTTGTGCATCTCAATACTATCTCAATTTGCAGGCTTCATTCGAAAGTGATATACCTTTGGAAAGTTAATCATTACATTTATGAAGTAACAGAATCAGGTCTGGCCAGCTCGAGAGTGTGGTGTTTCAATCTTTTCCTATATCAGTTAATGAATTAACAATAATAAAGTTTGTACTTGCTTGTTCCCCCTTTCTAAAGAAACTTTATATCAAGCTTTGCACTCTGAATCATGGTCACGCTGAAAATGTGGTGATGAATTGGGAGTTGGCTAGGGAGCTGTTGAAACTCCACCGAGCTTCCCCTATAGCTGTAGTGGAATTCTTCTAGTTTTTTATGTTTATTCTATGGTTTGTTTAATGTTTAGCTTGTACCCTATGACAACTAACCACATATTTTGTTGTTCCTGCTTCATTCTATGGTTTATTTAATGTTTAGCTTGTTAATTACCCTAAATGGTGTTGTTTAAAATATTGTGGGTGTGTTGTGGATACGAAAATTTGACTTTTGAAAGTCAAAGTTACATATAGCACTTCAACTTGGTATTAGAAAGTGTAGGTTGAAACTAGCATATACATACAACAATATGGCAATTTGACTTTTGAAATTCAAAGTTACATATAACACTTCAACTTGGTATTAAAAAGTGCAGGTTGAAACTAGCATATACATACAACAATATGGCAATTTGACTTTTGAAAGTCAAAGTTACATATAGCACTTCAACTTGGTATTTGAAAGTGCAGGTTGAAACTAGCATACACATACAACAATATGCTTTAAGCATACGTATATTGCATCATACTTGCAAAATTGTGTATGGACAAACCCATATGGTTTATCCTACACATATAGTTTACAAAACAATTGTCTAAGCATTGTCAAGTTGATTTCTGCCCAAAAATCCACCATACATACGAACTACAATTTTTTTTACATAATATCATTCATCCAACTTTAAAGCTCCATCAGCACACATCAAAATGTAAAACTCTTTGTGACCTATTAGTTTCATCACCTAGAAAGAAACGGACCATTGAACCTTGACCAGAATGTGCTTCTGCCCTCAATTGCCTGAAACTAGATAATGAAACAATAGCCACTTGCCTCCTGACCTTCCCTTGACCAACTTGAAGTGTCCTCTTACGAACTTCAAACTCTTCTCTATGCTTTTATGCTTCACAACCGCTCTAGAGAACCCATACAAGTTGTACTTCTTAACCATTCTTGATTGTATGGACTGATAAAAAATGTACAAAACTTATCATTAGTTTGTCATGGGATGCTTCTAGTACACATTATGATCCATCAATCTTTATATCAGACACACAATATATGATACAAATGAAATTCATATATCTTATTAAGCAACTCTGTCACTAGACTTACAAGTCGGCCATCTCTCTAGAAGGATGCATTCATCTTCCTGTAGAATGCAATTTCTTCTTGGTCATGGGTTGTGTGGTGTTCCCAATTACTCATCCAATTCATCCGAGGGGCTTCAAAATCTGAATTTAATATAATAATACTACATAAAATAACTTACACTGTTGTGAGATACTTGGTGTAGTTAAAGTTAAAAAACTAAAACATACCATAGTCAGTTGGTTGGTGACAAAGGGCATTCATGGCTATGTTGGTGCTGTATGTCTCCACTGCTGTGATGGCCCTCCATCATGGTCAAACAACATGACATTATACTCCTCCCCCAGGACAACCTGAGTAAACACCATTTTTTGAACAGGTGACATATTCAATTCTTGGGCCAGTTTCTCCCAACCACATCCCCACAGGGCCGTGTGGACATATCGATCATACCAATCTTGTGTAACCTCCAGCTCTACTTGGTAATCAGTGGTGTTACTAGTAACCATGGCCGACTCTGTAGCTGCTGGACCATGCAGATATGCTATAAAATCTTCTGGCATTAGCTGGATAAGATGAGATGTGTTTGTCACATCAACCATACATCTCCAAAACTGATCATGGATTGGTTCATAATTATGCAACTCATCCCCATACTCATTGTATGTAGCTACATAAAACAGATCCTCACCTTCTTCTATAAAATGTAAATAAGCAACATCCGAACAGGTGATGTTGTGCATCACAAAATCATTCCACCTTGTTCCCTCAACAACACACACTAATTGTGATACTCTTCTTACACTAACTCTCCATCTAGTCAACGCAGAGTTAACTAAGTAAATATACCGATTCCCATGATAGGATCCTCTTAACACGAAATCATGATGCAGTTCCTGTATATCAATATTAAGTTTTAAGCATTGTCAATTTCTTACAACGACTTTCTTAGAGATGTAACAGTCAATTCTTATATGGTGTTAACTTACAAACTCATCCAAAGCCACTTCAGGATCGTTCAAAGCGCAAATAAATTGATTCCCATACATACCTTCTGCATTAACGATTAACATTATCACAAATAACATTTTAATTAAACATAAATCAGTAAATATTGTTACCTCGTATGTGTGTTGTTTGATTTTGCAAGGCTTGCAAGTTCCGATTGTTTGTGGGTGTGTGATTAGATGGGATTCGATAAGATAGAATATGGGTACTTTGTTGAGGGTTGTGTTGGGTTGAGGTTGTATGTGACAATGTGTGTGGTAGATGATCAGGTTTTACTCAACTGTTAATGGTTGGGTGTGGGTTTATTGATTCCCGCGAAAACATTAATATGCGTATCACAGAAGATACGGTAAAGTTACATAGTTAATGTGTGACTACACCGATGGTCCCTCAAGTTGTATGTCTGGTTTAGCTTGGGTTAACTAATGGTTATAACGTGATTGGACTATTATGCCCCTCATATTATAACAAAAAACGTGCGTTGACCGAGCCAAAACTGGTCAAGGGATGCAATCGGCCTAAAATACACAAGGTTTGGACGCCAGACAATGTTTTTTTAAAAGTTAGGGTGCCATGCAATATTTTGTGAAAAGTTCAGGGACCACAATGTATTTTTGTCAAGGATATATATGAGAAAAATATAGTAAAATATATCATTTTCAGTATAAGTTTTACAATAACACATTACTTAATTTAATTGAAACGAATTATATGACAACTTGCTCAAACAATATTATAGTATTCATGCTTACTTCAATAACTGTTCATCATTGCTGACATATTGATGCGTGGGAATTGCAACAGGCTTTACCTCTCGAGGGATCTCGAGAAGCTTACAACCCCCACCAGGCAGTGTACCTGATCGTTGTAGTATAGTATAGTGACAAGACCGGGGGATTGATCGTTCAACTCAGGAATAATGTCGCTAGGATTAGAAAGCCTAAAAATTAAGTCTAGAGGTGAGGGATGATTCTTTTTGTATTTTTATATTTTTATAAAAGCAATAAAAATCTCGGGTTTTTGGAAGAGTGGGCGGAATTAGTTGCTAATCAACTAACCCAATGACTAAAGATGCAATCAAAATAAAATAACAAAAATGTAAATAAAGCTAATTACTAATGTGGTGTGAACAATAAATGGGAAAATTGTGTTTACTTAGATTTCATTACTCCCTAGATATCTTTTACAGATTGATAGTTTGTTAAAATTGCGTGGATGACGGGTTATATTCCTTAATACCATTCATGGGGTGGCGTACGTACTTCCCCAACTCTATAAGCTCCTACTTCACTCCTATGTTGAGCCTGCAAGAAGCTCCTAACATAGGATCATTAGAATTCGTTCATGCATTAAATACAACCATAAAAACCTAGTACGCATTGGTTCATGTTTCTTAAGACGTTCAAGCATGTTACCCTATGGAAGTCTGCCAGTTTTCTTAAGCCTAACATCGAAATCATTCATCCGTAACAACTATAAACAATCAATCAACCCATAATCAACATCTAGGTTTCACTACATCTAAGCAAACACACAAGAGATCTAGCCTAGCATGTTAAAATCAAGACAAGCGTAAGATGTATTCAAACAACACATAGACATATTGAATGAATTGAAAGGATACTTATCTTAATTGATCATGAAAGGTTTCAAAGGGTAAAAACCCTTGAAAGTACAGTAAAAATCGTGCTAGGGTTTCTCCAAGTTATCCCTCTAATTTTCCTTTCTTAATGAATGAAAATTACAAAACTATATATAGATTTTCCATCATGACGGCGTCAAGAAGAAAAATCTGATGTCGTCAACTCGCCGCCCATAGTAATATCGGATTGCCTAGATCCAGATCTGACGCCGTCAAATGCAAATTTTCTCTGGGCCGTCACGTGTAATGGGACCATGACGGCCTATGGTGACGCCGTCATGCCCCTAGTGTAAAAACTCTCTGGATCGTCACGGACTCTATCTACTTCACCTCTTGTTTTACTCTTGACGCCGTCATGTAGAATTTTGTGACGCCGTCAGGTAGTGTTCCCAGCAAGGAAAATTAAGACTTTGCCGTTTTCTTCACTTTTATGCTCCAAAAACGTCCAAAATACCTCCTTTTCCAGAATTCATTCCAAAAGTACCTAAAATCACAAAAGGAACGATTTAGGGCAATATTTGATCAAATAAATTCAATTCCGGGCTTAAATGACCCCCTAAAAACGGATCATTTTTCGCCTCATCATATACCCTTACACTTGAGATTTGCTTGTCCTCAAGCAAATGTGCTTTTATTCTAGTCAAAATACAAGTTACGGGTCATTTAACACTAATATAAAAGTAATTACAACAAATAATCGTTCCACTAAAGACCAAAGACAAGCACGGAGGTCATACACTAGCACCTCATAAATAGTGTTTAGATACTCACATCTCTCGGGTGTAATAAAGTATATATCACAATATGGAAATGGGAAACATCTCTCACTACCTGTCATAACAAAATAGATTACCATAGGCTTGGGAAAGGATCAAACCTCCACGACATGGTGTAAGCACCTAGGATAAACTATCAAAGAGGTCTTTCAAAGGGTTATAATGTTAGGTGTAGGGATATGGAATACACGGTTTTGTTGGATAAAGGCAATCTTTACTGGTGGTAAGTTAATCATCTTGGTTAATTACACGTACAATATGGCGTTGCTAAGCCAAGACTAGACTCGACTTAAGCTAATAAATCAAAAATAACAAAAACATAAAATAAACATATAATGAAACGGGATGGTAGTCCGTATGTTTTTTTTTCTATTTTTTTTTCTTTTTCTTAAAATTTCGATTTTTTTTTTTTTTTTTTTTTTTTTTTTTTTTTTTTGCATACACTCTTACCCTACCATCCAAAATAATACATCATAGGGAATGAACATTCCCCTTACACTTGAATTTTTACATACTTTACAATAAACTAATCTAATGACTCGAATTAAGATAATCAAAACACTTGGAGTACTTTTAAGATTAACGCACATATGGGGGTAATAAATTATGTTCTTCCCCATTACTCCATAACACAAGTACTTTACCCAATCGTCCCAAAACAATATATACAAAGATATGACTCGACTTAGCAACCATGTAATCAATTAGATAATTAACTAAGGGTTTAACAAATAACAATAATGCACTAAAGATGAGTGCATACACGGAAGGCTAAGGCGATTTGGGTGTACATTTAAGTGGGTTGTAACAAATTCTTCCTTTAAGTAAGATGCTTAAAGTTAGAAACGAAAAGATAGGCTCGGAGGGGTGTACTAGGGGTTTCGTGTACTAAAAATGAGTACAACGCTAAGGTGTGGGAAAAATTAGTTGACTTTACTAGCCAAGTAATATGACTTAAATGGTCAAGTAATTATGAAACGGGTTTAACACAAGGGTGATCCTAATGCCTCTTATCATGTAGTAAATCCTACTACACGAATGTAGTCTCACTAGCGGTCTCGGGATGCATCACTAACGCAAGTTCTAGAATCTAAATGCTACCGGTATACCCATAAGCACTAATAGTAAATGCCTTTCCTATCAAATCAAAAGGCGAACCTCACATATTTGCGTGGAAAATTTTTCTGAATGATACGGTTTTGTGCTAGTCATACAACTCCTATCCATGAGACGCTTGCTAAGGCTAAAGTTTCACTCTTAAATGTTGTAAAAAAATTTAAATTTGGCGTTAAAATTACACTAACAAGTATTTCTCATAGTTTTATTACACACTTACCGTCAAACAAACAAACTCAAGTTCATCATTTACCCTCCCCTTACACTTAGGATGAACATTGTCCCCAATGTTCAATTAAAGAATGTAAAAGTGAAATAGGTAAAAGAATGAAATCAAATACTCCCCTGATTCGTTCGGTGTGGATAGTGCGGTAACAAGGTTAGATCTTCCTCCAAGAAAATGAACAATCAAAGCTTCCCTTCCAGAATATAAATAATCTTCTTGTCATACATAACCTGTTAAACCTGAGAAAACAAACATGGCAACCTCGCGTATAATCGGCGGCAATCTATATATACTAACAAATCCTAGAAAGCAATGTAAGATATAATGCTTGTGGAATGAATGTTTGGAGATTTCCTGGAGTTTATAAAACTAAAGATTTAACAAAAAATTTAAGATTCCGTTAGAAAAACAAAACTAGCAAAATTTCCAGAATTTTGCACATGACGCCGTCAGAAGTGACCTGCAGAAATCTTTACGTTAAGTTTCCGAAAAATTTCTGGAAAACTTATGTCCTACTTCCTGGAAAATCCTGCAAAACATCATTATGACTCGATACAAGCATTTGACTCGAACAAATACGAATATACATGTCCATTTAATATTGTGGGAAATCATGATCGATTTTGTTTCTTAAAAACATATTTGGGGTTTCCCCTTACACGTATCTTTTGCGAAATACCTTTGGATGAAGTTAAGACGAAGTCAAACGACAAAATAAAGTATTTTCACCATTTTATTTTTGAAACATGATCTACCAACAATAAAAATAAAGCATGCATACGGAAACAAATAACAATCAAACAAATAAAAATCACACAAAGCATGGGTTGCCTCCCAAGAAGCGCTTTTATTTATTTACGAGCCTTGTAGCTAGACTCAAGGTCATGGGCAATTACGTGACCTTATCGTTGGTCTCACTTTCTAGGTCATCTCCTATATTAGTTTTGTATTCCATACCTAGTTGCAAGCATTCTTTGTAGAAACCAAGTATTCTATTCATAACATATTCTACTCCTCTACGTCTATCCTCATCATTCCTATAGTAAACCGCTTGTTTGTGTTCCTTTTCTATGTTTGATAGGAGGCTGTATTGTTCAATCTTATAGGGCATTTGGTAAACAATCTCATCATTCTCTTCCTTGAATCAAACTATCCCTAGAGTCTGATCATAACTCATTTTAGAGGCCTCAACGAACGGTTTTCCGAACACTACTTGACTTAGGCAATCATCTATCACCGGACGAGTATCCTCCACTATCACAAAGCCGGTCTCATAAGTGAAGTTTCCAACAATCACATGCAATCCTTTCACTCTTCCTACAAAATTACTTATCAAATTCTTGCTGGGCATCATCCTATAACCAAGTTGCTTCTTCATTACCCAATTATAGTAAGTCCTAGTCATGATGTTTATAGGAGACCTAGGATCGATATAAGCTTTCCTTACATGCATATGCCCAATGTTACATGGTATGTTGATGTTAGAGGGATTACCTACTTTAATAAGGGGTGAACCAAGGATATATGGTGTCTCGGGATCATTGAATAAATCCTTGTGATATTCTTCCTTGGTGGGCAACTTATCAAAGTACTCTTCTACAATTTCTACTTCCTCTAACTTTTCTCCCTTATTAACCTCAACTTCCTTAATTTCATCCCTAGTCTCGGTTTTTATTCCAACTTCATCCTTGTCACTTTTCTCTATATCCTTATCTTTTGGCTTAATAGTGACAACATTGACAAAGTGGACGTGTTTGGATGACGAGGGGTCCTTATTTTGGATTCCACTATTGGCGTCCCTAGTGTCCTTCCTAGGTGTAGTTAGCGCTTGGTTGTTGAGGACTTTCAACAAGTTGTCAATCTTATTGGTCATCTCTGTTTGTTGTTGATTGAATTCGGTTTCAAACTTAGCTATGCGAGCTTCTTGAGATGCCATAAACTTGGACATCAATCCTTTAAGATTATTGGTACTACCATAGTTATTAGAAGGATTGTTGTTGAAAGTGCGGTTGGAGGGTGGACCGTTTGGTTAGTAACGATTAGGCGGATTGGAAGAATTGTTTTGGTTTTATTTCCACCTAAGGTTCGGGTGATTTTTCCAAGAAGGGTTGTAGGAATCACCGTAAGGGTTTGGCTCGGGTTTGAAAGTGTACCACTTATCTCCCGCTTCATCGGTACCGCGAAGATGCGTAGTCCGCAAAATCTGTTCCGTTGAGTTCCACGCAATCACGAGTGTCATGGGGACCACTACATAATTTGCATGAAGAAGTGATTTTGTTCACTTGGCCTGAAGGCTTAGGAGCTTCGTAAGATTTCATGAGAAACTTGACTTGGTCCTCAAGTTCCATGATCCTACGGTCGTGAGTGCTAGAATCGTTCGAAGGCAAAGATATTGCCTTGACCGTTTTGTTCAAATCATGGGGATCATTCCAACTTTCGTTGTCATAGAGAGCAAGATCTTCAATGAGTTCCAATGATTCTTCTGCACTTAGATTACGTAGCTTACCACCGGCCGATTGGTCAATGGTCCGCCTTGTGGAGAGATCGATATGGTCATAGAAGATTTGGACTTGGAGCCAAAGTG
The DNA here is from genome assembly GCA_030686995.1 of Artemisia argyi. Taxonomy (NCBI): domain Eukaryota; kingdom Viridiplantae; phylum Streptophyta; class Magnoliopsida; order Asterales; family Asteraceae; genus Artemisia; species Artemisia argyi. The sequence continues at coordinate 141,718,806 of CM060707.1, read as the reverse complement.
ATACGTGGGAATCACACCAGGCTTTACCTCTCAAGGGATCTTGAGAAGCTTACAAGCCCCACCAGGCAGTGTACCTGATCGTTGTAGTATAGTATAGTGACAAGTACCGGGGGATTGATCGTTCAGTTAGGAATAGTGTCGCTAGGATTAGAAAACCTAAATACTAGTTCTAGAGATAAGGGATGATTCTTTTTGTATTTTTATATTTTTTAGAAAGCAAATTAAAATATCGGGTTTTGAAGGATTTGGGGCGGAATTAGTTGCTAGTCAACTAACCCAATACTAAGATGCAATCAAAATAAAATACTAAAAATGAAAATAAACTATATTAAACTAAGGTTGTGAGCAATAAGTGGGAGAAATGTGTTTACTTAGATTTCACTACTCCTTAGATATCTTTTACACGTTAATTACTTGTTATAGTTGAGTGGATGATGGATTGTATTCCTTAATACCATTCATGGGGTGGCGTACATACTTCCCCAATCCTATGAGTGCCTACTTCACTCCTATGTCGAGCCTGCAAGAAGCTCCTAACATGGGATCATTAGAATTTACTCATGCATTAAATACAACCAATAAAACCTAGTATATATCGGTTCATGTTTCCTAAGACGTTCAAGCATGTTACCATTTGGAGATCTGCCAGTTTTCTTAAGCCTAATATTGAAATCATTCATCCAATACAACCATAAACAAGTAATCAACACATAATCAACATCTAGGTTTCATTAGATCTAAGCAAACACAAGATAAATCTAGTCTAGCATGGTGGAATCAAGACAAGCACAAGATATAGACAACCAACACATAGACATATTGATTGAATTAAGAAAAGACTTATCTTAATAACACATGTAAGGATTCAAGGGTTGAAAACCCTTGAAAAGCTGTAAAATTCGTATATGGTTCGGCCATAGGGTTTCTCCAAACTTGTTCCTCCTTTAATGAATGAAAATTAAAAAACTATATATAGATATTAGAGGCTGACGGCGTCAAGAACAAACTTGTGACGTCGTCATCTCGCCGCCAAAATAATCCTCGGACTGCCTTGATCTACATCTGACGCCGTCATGTTATCCATTTTTGCAGGCCGTCACACTTTTAACTCTTGACGCTCTACATGTGACGCCTTCATTTCTGTACTGGGTCGTCATGGTATTTACTCTTGACGCCGTCAGGAAAGTACTCTTGACGCCGTCACACACTGTTTCCAGCATGGAAAATTAAGTCTTTGGCGTTTTCTTCACTTTTATGCTCCAAAAATGTCCGAATTGCTTCCTTTTCCATATTTCACTCCCAAAGTACCTAAAATCCCAAAAGGAACGATTTAGGGCAATATTTGATCAAATAAATTCAATTCTGGGCTAAAATGACCCCCTAAAAACGGATCATTTTTCGCCTCATCATATACCCTTACACTTGAGATTTGCTTGTCCTCAAGCAAATGCGCTTTTATTCTAATCAAAATACAAGTTAGGGGTCATTTAACACTAATATAAAAGTAATTACAATAAATAATCGTTCCACTAAAGACCAAAGACAAGCACGGAGGTCATATACTAGCACCTCACAAATAGTGTTTAGATACTCACATCTCTCGGGTGTAATAAAGTATAAATTACAATATGAAAACGGAAGATATCTCTTACTACCTGTCATAGCAAAATAGATTACCATAGGCTTGGGAAAGGATCAAACCTCCACCACATGGCGTAAGAACCTAGGATAAACTATCAAAGTGGTCTTTTAAAAGGGTTGTAACGTTAGGTGTAGGGATATGAAATACACGGTTTTGTTGGATATAGGCAGTCTTTACTGGTGGCGAGTTAACAATCTTGGTTAATTACATGTACAATGTGGCGTTGCTAAGCCAAGACTAGACTCGACTTAAGCTAATAAATGAAAAATAACCAAAAACATAAAATGAACATAGAATAAAAAGGGATGGTAGTCCGTATGTTTTTCTCTTTTCTCTTTTTCTTTTTTTTTTTTTTTTTTTTGCATACACTCTTACCCTACCATCCAAAATAATACATCACAGGGAATAAACGTTCCCCTTACACTTGAATTTTTACATACTTTACAATAAACTAATCTAATGACTCGAATTAAGAAAATCAAAACACTTGGAGCACTTTTAAGATTAACGCATATATGGGGGTAATAAATGATGTTCTTCCCCATTATTCCATAAAATAAGTACTTTACCCATGAGTCCCAATCGTCCCAAAACAATATGTACAAGGATATGACTCGACTTAGCAACCATGTAATCGATTAGATAATTAACTTAGGGTTTAACAAATAACAATAATGCACTAAAAATGCGTGCATACACGAAAGGCTAAGGCGATTTGGGTGTACATTTAAGTAGGGTGTAACAAATTATTCCTTTAAGTAAAATGCTTAAAGTTAGAAACGAAAAGATAGGCTCGGAGGGGTGTACTAAAAATGAGTACAACGCTAAGGGTGTGGGAAAAATTAGTTGATTTAACTAGCCAAGTAATATGACTTAAATGGTCAAGTAATTATGAAACGGGTTTAACACAAGGGTGATCCTAATGCCTCTTATCATGTAGTAAATCCTACTACACGAATGTAGTCTTACTAGCGGTCTCGGGATGCATCAGTAACGCAAGTTCTAGAATCTAAATGCTACCGGTACACTCATAAGCACTAATAGTAAATGCTTTTCCTATCAAATCTAAAGGCGAACCTCACATATTTGGATGGAAAATTTTTCTGAATGATACGGTTATGTGCTAGTCATACAATCTCCTATCCATGAGACGCTTGCTATGGCTAAAGTTTCACTCCTAAATGTTGTAAAAAATTTTAAATTTGGCGTTAAAATTGCACTAACAAGTATTTCTCATAGTTTTATTACACATCTACCATTAAACAAACAAACTCAAGCGAAAGTGTATTTGTAAGATATCATCATTTTACCCTCCCCTTACACTTAAGATGAACATTGTCCCCAATGTTCAAGTAAAGAATTTAAAAGTGAAAAAGTAAAAAGAATGAAATCAAATACTCCCTTGATTCGCTCGGTATGGATAATAAGGTGGCCAGGTTAGATCTTCCTCCAAGAAAATGAACAATCAAAGCTTCCCTTCTAGAAAAATAAATCATCTTCTTGTCATACATAACCTGTAAATCCTGAGAAAACAGACAAAGCAACCTCGCATAAAATCAGCGGCAATCTACATAAGTCACTAAATCCTATAAAATAAAATAAGATATAATGCTTGTGGAATGAAGTTTGCAGATTTCCTGGAGATTATAAAACTTAATAATTCAACAAAAACTTTAAAACTCCGTTAGAAAAACAAAACTGGTAAAATTTCCAGATTTTTACACGTGACGCCGTCAAGAGCAAGCTCATGACGCCGTCAGAAGTGACCTGCAGAAATTCTTGTGTTAAGTTTCCAGAAAATTTCTGGAAAAACTTGGTCCTACTTCCTGAAAAATCCTGCAAAACTTCATTATGACTCAATACAAGCATTTGACTTTAACAAATACGAATATACATGTTCATTTAATATTGTGGAGAATCATGATCGATTTGTTTCTTAAAAACATATTTGGGGTTTCCCCTTACACTTATCTTTTGCAAAAATACCTTTGGGTGAAGTTAAGACTAGGCCAAAACAACAAATCAAAGTATTTCCACTATTTAGTTTAGAAACATGATCTACCAACAATAAAAATAAAGCATGCATACGGAAGCAAATAACAAACAAACAAAATAAAATCACACAAAGCATGGGTTGCCTCCCAAGAAGCGCTTTTCTTTATTTATGAGTCTTGTAGCTAGACTCAAAGTCATGGGTTACCGTGTATCGCTTATACTCACATAACCAAGCGTGAGCCACCTAATGGTCGCCTCATCTTTCTTATAATAAGCCGCTTGCTTGTGTTCCTTCTCTATATTAGAAAGAAGGCGGTATTGCTCAATTTTGTAAGGCATTTGGTAGGCAATCTCATCATTCTCTTCCTTGAATCTAACTATCCTTAAAGTTGGATCATAACTCTTCCTAGTTGCCTCAACAAATGGTTTTCCGAATATTATTTGGCTTAGGCAATCATCTATCACCGGACGAGTGTCTTCCACTATCATAAAATCGATCTCATAAGTGAAATTACCTATAATCACATGCAATCCCTTCACTCTTCCTACAAAATTACTTATCAAATTCCTATTGGGCATCATCCTAAAATCAAGTTGTTTCTTCATCACCCAATTGTAATAAGTCCTAGTCATGATGTTTACAGGAGATCTAGGATCGATGTAAGCTTTCCATATATGTATATGCCCGATATTGCATGGTATGTTAATGGTAGAGGGGTCTCCCATTTTGATAAGGGGTGTGCCAAGGATATATGGTCTCTCGGGACTATCGAATAAATCCTTATGGTATTCCCGTTCTTCCTTGGTGGGCAACTTATCAAAGTGCTTTTCTATGGTTTCTACTTCCTCTAACTCCTTTCCCTTATTAACCTCAACTTCCCTACTTTCATCCCTAGTTTCGGTTTCTACTCCAACTTCATCCTTGTCACTTTCTTCTATCTCCCTATCTATTGGCTTAATGGTGACAACATTGACAAAGTGGACATGTTTGGATGATGAGGGATCTTTAATTTGGATTCCGTTATTGGTGTCCCTAGTGTCCTTCCTAGGTATGGTTAACGCTTGGTTGTTGAGGGCTTTCAACAAGTTGTCTATCTTGTTCGTCATCTCCGTTTGTTGTTGGTTGAATTCGGTTTCAAACCTAGCTATGCGAGCTTCTTGAGATGCCATGAACTTAGACATCAATCCTTCAAGATTGTTGGTACTACCATAGTTGTTAGAAGGATTTTTGTTGAAAGTACGGTTGGAGGGTGGACCGTTTGGTTGGTAACGATTAGGCGGATTGGAAGAAATGGCTTGATTTTGTCTCCACCTAAGGTTTGGGTGATTTTTCCAAGAGGGGTTATAGGAATCACCGTAAGGGTTTGGCTCGGGTTTGAAAGTGTACCACTTATCTCCCGCTTCGTCGGTACGCGAGGATGCGTAGTTTGCAAAAGCTGTTCCGGGGAGTTCCACATAATCACGAGTGTCATGGGGACCACTACATAATTCGCATGAAGAAGTGATTTTGTTCACTTGGCTTGAAGGCTTAGGAGCTTTGTAAGATTTCATGAGAAACTTGACTTGGTCCTCAAGCTCCATGATCCTACGGTCGGGAGTGCTAGAGTTGTTCGAAGGCAAAGATATTGCCTTGACCGTTTTGTTCAATTCACGGGGATCATTCCAACTTTCGTTGTCATAGAGAGCAAGATCTTCTATGAGTTCCCATGATTGTTCCGCACTTAGATCACGTAGCTTACCACCGGCCGATTGGTCAATGGCTCGCCTCGTGGAGAGATCGATATGGTCATAAAAGATTTGGACTTGGAGCCAAAGATCTATGCCATGATGAGGGACATTTTGGAGTAAGTCCTTAAAACGAGTCCATGCTTCATAAATAGATTCATTTTGACGTTGTTGGAACATCAAGATGTCATTTCTAAGCTTAGTAGTTCTCCCCGGTGGAAAAATTGAGCAAGGAAACAAGTGGTGAGATCATCCCATGTGGTGATGGATCCCGCGGGTAAACGCTCAAGCCATTGACTAGCTTGATCACGTAGAGAGAATTGGAATAGGCGTAATCGGGTTGTCTCTCTAGTTGCAACATCTAGGTCTATGGAATCTACGATTTTAAGGAAGTCCTTAAGATGTTGATTTGGATCTTCGGAACGAAGTCCATGGAATGCACATCCGCTTTGCACCAACCGGATGGTGTCGGATCGCAAGGGGGTCACATTGGCTCCGGTGAGCTCAATGGTGTTTCGGTAGCCTTGGTTGCTAGGTCGGGAATACTCTCCTAAGGTTCGGGGCCTAAGAGGTTCTAGTGGTGGGTTTTGTTGTGGTGGGATGACGGGTTCAAAGATGTTCCCATCGTCCATGATGTCGGGTGGTGAAAAGTTACGAACAAAAACACAAAGAAATAAGATAGACTAAAGAGAACCTAAAAATAAAAATAAAATCTTACTAGAAAGGAATCTAGCAAGTAGACCTAATAAAAAGAGATTCTAACCTTGACAATAACTATTCCCCGGGCTACGGCACCAAAAACTTGATACGTGGGAATCGCACCAGGCTTTACCTCTCAAGGGATCTTGAGAAGCTTACAACCCCCATCAGGCAGTGTACCTGATCGTTGTAGTTTAGTATAGTGACAAGTACCGGAGGATTGATCGTTCAGCTAGGAATATTGTCGCTAGGATTAGAAAACCTAAATACTAGTTCTAGAGATGAGGGATGATTCTTTTTGTATTTTTATATTTTTTAGAAAGTAAATTAAAATCTCGGGTTTTGAAGGATTTGGGGCGGAATTAGTTGCTAGTCAACTAACCCAATACTAAGATGCAATCAAAATAAAATACTAAAAATGAAAATAAACTATACTAAACTAAGGTTGTGTGCAATAAGTGGGAGAAATATGTTTACTTAGATTTCACTACTCCCTAGATATCTTTTATACGTTAATTACTTGTTATAGTTGCGTGGATGACGGATTGTATTCCTTAATACCATTCATGGGGTGGCGTACTTACTTCCCCAATCCTATGAGTGCCTACTTCACTCCTATGTCGAGCCTGCAAGAAGTTCCTTACATGAGATCATTAGAATTTACTCATGCATTAAATACAACCAATAAAACCTAGTACACATCGGTTCATGTTTCCTAAGACGTTCAAGCATGTTACCATTTTGAGATCTGCCAGTTTTCTTAAGCCTAACATTGAAATCATTCATCCAATACAACCATAAACAAGTAATCAACACATAATCAACATCTAGGTTTTATTAGATCTAAGCAAACACAAGATAAATCTAGCCTAGCATGGTGGAATCAAGACAAGCACAAGATATAGACAACCAACACATAGACATATTGATTGAATTAAGAAAAGACTTATCTTAATAACACATGTAAGGATTCAAGGGTTGAAAACCCTTGAAAAGCTGTAAAATTCGTATATGGTTCGGCCTTAGGGTTTCTCCAAACTTGTTCCTCCTTTAATGAATGAAAATTAGAAAACTATATATAGATATTAGAGGCTGACGGCGTCAAGAACAAACTTGTGACGCAGTCATCTCGCCGCCAAAATAATCCTCGGACTGCCTTGATCTACATCTGACACCGTCATGTTATCTATTTTTGCAGGCCGTCACACTTTTAACTCTTGACGCTCTACTTGTGACGCCTTCATTTCTGTACTGGGTCGTCATGGTATTTACTCTTGACGCCGTCAGGAAAGTACTCTTGACACCGTCACACACTGTTTCCAGCATGGAAAATTAAGTCTTTGGCGTTTTCTTCACTTTTATGCTCCAAAAACGTCCGAATTGCTTCCTTTTCCAGATTTCACTCCCAAAGTACCTAAAATCACAAAAGGAATGATTTAGGGCAATATTTGATCAAATAAATTCAATTCCGGGCTTAAATGACCCCCTAAAAATGGATCATTTTTTGCCTCATCATAAAGATCTATGCCATGATGAGAGACTTTTTGGAGTAAGTCCTTGAAACGAGTCCATGCTTCATATAGAGTTTCACCTTGACGTTGTTGGAACATCAAGATATCATTTCTAAGCTTGGTAGTTCTCCCCGGTGGGAAAAATTGAGCAAGGAAACGAGTAGTGAGATCATCCCATGAGGTGATGGATCCCGCGGGTAAACGTTCAAGCCATTGACTAGCTTGATCACCTAAAGAGAATTGGAATAGGCGTAATCGGGTCGACTCTCTAGTTGTAACATCAACGTCTATAGAATCTGCGATTTTAAGGAAGTCCTTGAGATGTTGGTTAGGATCTTTGGAACGAAGTCCATGGAATGCACATCCGCTTTTCACCAACCGGATGGTGTCGGATCGCAAGGGGGACACATTGGCTCCTTGAGTGAGCTCAATAGTGTTTCGATAGCCTTGGTGGCTAGGACGGGAATACTCTCCTAGGGTTCGGGGCCTAAGAGGTTGGTTTGCTAGTGGTGGGTTGATGGGTTCAAAGACGTTACCACCTTCCATGATGTCGGATGGTAAAGGTTACGAACAAAGACATGAAAAAATAGATAGACTAAAGAAAACCTAAAAAATAAAATAAAATCTTACCAGAAAGGAATCTAGCAAGTAGACTTAATAAAAAAAGTCCCAACCTAGACAATAACTATTCCCCGGGCTGCGGCGCCAAAAACTTGATGCGTGGGAATTACACCAAGCTTTACCTCTCGAGGGATCTCGAGAAGCTTACAACCCTCACCAGGCAGTGTACCTGATCGTTGTAGTATAGTATAGTGACAAGTACCGGAGGATTGATCGTTCAACTCAGAAATAGTGTCGCTACGATTAGAAAGCCTAAAAATTAAGTCTAGAGGTGAGGGATGATTCTTTTTGTATTTTTATATTTTTATAAAAGCAATAAAAATCTCGGGTTTTTGGAAGAGTGGGCGGAATTAGTTGCTAATCAACTAACCCAATGACTAAAGATGCAATCAAAATAAAATAACAAAAATGTAAATAAAGCTAATTACTAATGTGGTGTGAACAATAAATGGGAAAATTGTGTTTACTTAGATTTCATTACTCCCTAGATATCTTTTACAGGTTGATAGTTTGTTACAATTGCGTGGATGACGGGTTATATTCATTAATACCATTCGTGGGGTGGCGTACGTACTTCCCCAACTCTATAAGCTCCTACTTCACTCCTATGTCGAGCCTGCAAGAAGCTCCTAACATGGGATCATTAGAATTCGCTCATGCATTAAATACAACCATAAAAACCTAGTACGCATTGGTTCATGTTTCTTAAGACGTTCAAGCATGTTACCCTATGGAAGTCTGCCAGTTTTCTTAAGCCTAACATCGAAATCATTCATCCGTAACAACTATAAACAAGCAATCAACCCATAATCAACATCTAGGTTTCACTACATCTAAGCAAACACACAAGAGATCTAGCCTAGCATGTTAAAATCAAGATAAGCGTAAGATATATTCAAACACCAAATAGACATTTTGAATAGAATTGAAAGGATACTTATCTTAATTGAACATGAAAGGTTTCAAAGGGTAAAAACCCTTAAAAGTACAGTAAAAATCGTGCTAGGGTTTCTCCAAGTTATCCCTCTAATTGTCCTTTCTTAATGAATGAAAATTACAAAACTATATATAGATTTTCCATCGTGACGGCGTCAAGAAGAAAAATCTGACACCGTCAACTGGCCGCCCATAGTAATATCGGATTGCCTAGATCCAGAGCTGACGCCGTCAAGTGCAAATTTTCTCTGGGCCGTCACGTTTAATGGGACCATGACGGCCTATGGTGACGCCATCATGCCCCTAGTGTAAAAACTCTCTGGATCGTCACGGACTCTATCTACTTCACCTCTTGTTTTACTCTTGACGCCGTCATGTAGAATTTTGTGACGCCGTCAGGTACTGTTCCCAGCAAGGAAAATTAAAACTTTGCCGTTTTCTTCACTTTTATGCTCCAAAAATGTTCAAAGTGCTTCATTTTCCAGAATTCACTCCAAAAGTACTTAAAATCACAAAAGGAACGATTTAGGGCAATATTTGATCAAATAAATTCAATACCGGGCTTAAATGACCCCCTAAAAATGGATCATTTTTCGCCTCATCACATATCAACGTCATATCATTATAGTCTTTCATCAATTTTGCATTACTTATAATCGACAATAGTCATTGCCAACAAAGAACCAATTTTTAGAATAATAAATGAAAAGATTGTTGTTTGTATTTGCTAAGCGACATGATTTGATCAAAGCGGCACAAGCCTACCACTACATCAGTGCAATGGTGACCATTAGTGATGTTAGTCACGAACCTATTAGGGTGTTCTTAGCATATTTGTGCAAGACTGTTTCGACAATGAATTATTTTAATCATTTTCTAGGGTGAGGGAACCATGTTTATTTGTTCATACTTGTTTAGAGTGATAGTATCGTTCACGGAATCTAAAACTCTCCATATAAAATTAATTAAGTATAAAATAATTTATAAGGAGCATATGATAAAAGTTTGTTTTGTTTCTGCTTCCTATAAGTTGTTAAGTTCTAACTACTTAGTCTTTAAAGTAAAGTAAAAAATCATCCATGTGGTTTTTTTATTTTGGCACTAATCATCCCATGTCTACACTATTGTTAAGTATCATCCTTAGGTGGTCATATGTCTAGCAAATTACATCCCTTATTGAATTAACCTAACGGTAAAATAGTCATATGATGTTTGCCTTCATACTCTCTTTCATTTTCTTCATCTTAAATGTTCTATTATTTATATTGATTTCTTTTTGAGAAAAATAAATAAAAATCATACACATTAGAACACATACCATATCAAATACCGTATATCACATGCATCAACATATACCATCCTACGGATTTTCAACAGAAATACCCTTCTAAATCCTTGAATTTACCAAGACCTCCGTAAACACAATTATAATGAAATTGATGTAATAAGCAAATTCAATCATGAAAAACCCAAACCCCCCAAATTTTATCGATGACTTAGGGTTGTTGTAGATGAGCAGCGACGATCATCAATTACTGGTGGCAATTGGCGACAAGAGCAACATTTGCCATCAGATGGTGGTGTGATTACAAGTTTGTGAATTGAAATCCCAATCATTGCACAACAATATGATATGTTGTAACTCTGGCAAGAATTTTGTTGTATTATAAAACAATGAATGGGTTAAAAATAAGAAATAAGAAAAAGGTATAACTGGTTTTCAACTAGGTTTTGATAATAATAATAATAATAATAATAATAATAATAATAATAATAATAATGACTGCTTCAGATCAGTTGTTGATCAACTGAAAAAGGTGCAACAAATTATAATATGAGTTAATTGCATAAATCGTCCCTAAACTTTGGCCAGATTGCATGTTTCGTCCCAATCATTTCGAAAATGCAGAAATCGTCCCTATGGGAAATCTTTGAGTAAATTTTCGTCCCTAATTGGGACGAAACATGCAATTTGGTACTTACGAATTATGCAATTTTCGTCCTAACCAGGGACGAAAATTTGCTCAAAGGTTTCCCACAGGGCCAATTTTTGCACTTTCCTAATGGTTGGGACGAAACATGCAATATGGCTAAAGTTTAGGGACGATTTATGCAATTTACTCTTATAATATGTTATCTTTCTTTTATGTTGAAAGAACATGGAACAATCCCTTTTGTTGTTTCAGTTTCCATAGTCTCCGTGTACAAACTATCATCGTGAGGTTTTGTGTTTTGTTGTCTTGTTATATTTCGTAAGTGTCCCAAACACATTAGAGGTTTTGAATTATAATTTTAGACTTTTAGAGTTTTAGTAAATGTGTGCATAACAAACGTGGATTTATTTATTTATTATTATTATTATTATTATTATTATTATTATTATTAGTATTAGGTACTTGAAAAAAATGAATCTGTTTAGTAATTGGGATTATATATAAAGGGTTTATGGGTTTTGTTAAAGCATATAACGTGTTTGGTAAGTTAAATTAAGGGCAAAATTGTCATTTAAGCTCGAGAGAATTTACTGTGCTAACTTAGGGTTAATGCTTGCCAATAGTATCGGCAAAGGATAACTAGTGTCAAAATCTACAAAGCATATGGATGACTTTTGCAGTTTACCCTGGTCTTTATGTAGTTAAATACTCTGTAATTCCGGGTTAGTTTTTAGGGTTATTTCTCCATATAGGTTACGAACTTTGAAAAATTTTCTATGTTAGGTAACTTACTCTCGAAAATACTAAGTTAGGTAATGCAACTTATTGCAACCTTCAATGTTAAGTAATATGACCGGCTAAGGTATTTAGGCGCACATGTGACGTCAGATACCCACTTATATCTCCCTTTTCCCCTTTATCTCAGCTTCTATTTGAACCATTTTATCAAAAATATAACAAACGCACTTTACAACCACACTACCACCACCTCATCTCGTCACCACCACCGTCCTCACCATCATCTAGTCACCGCAAAGTATAACCAAACAAATAACCCATTCCTACATTCCATCTTTATCAATCCATCAATCTTTATAAATAACTTCATTTACCAAAGCACTATAACTATTTATCTTAAGGTACTAAAAGAACAAAACCTTTTATTAAAAGATTTACTAAAATCTTGCGGTAAAGGGCAATACCCAGATGAAATTTTTAATTATTTGTTTTTGGGTTTTTCTTTTTTGATTATCAATTGAATTTATAAATAAAAAGTTTACATAAAAAGAATTAGAAAATTTGATAATGATCCGCAGTGGGTGGAGTAGATCCGCAGTCGTGGTGGTATACTTACTGTTGTGATTATGTTTCTTTTTTTAAATTGAAAATTTGATAATGATAAGGTAGGTTGGTAGTGGTGGTTTAAATGAAAAATTTTAATTTGGATTTTGGGGGATCTGTTGCTTCGTTAAGTCAATTTTGGGGGATCCGCAGTCGTGGTGGTATACTTACTCTATTGTTTAACCGCTGGTGCAGAAATTTCCTTTTTGCTTCGTTAAGTCAATTTAAGGATTGGATGTGTGTAACAGGTGTTGTACAGATATCCCCTGGTGGTGGTGACAGGTTAGATGCTGTGTCAAGCGTGACAGGTTAGATGCTGGTGGTGGTGACGGTTTTTGAAGGTGGTTCTGATGGATAAGTTGTGGCGGGCTGTTGTGAATCCGGTGAGGGATAGTGGTGATTCACGGTGGGTTTAAAAGAAATTAAGAGAGTTGAGATTTAGAGAGAGAGAGAGATGTGAAATATGTGTATACGTGAAACACGGGGGGTGGGGGTGTGGGGGATTTGTTAACGGATTAGTCAAATGTTTGTGCAATTTAGTATTTAGTCAACGTTTACTGGTTTAGCAGGTCACCAATTGCAAAACTACCCAATTACCTAATATTGAACAAATATTAAAGTTTCATTACCTAACTTAGTATTTTCGAGAGTAAATTACCTAACATAGAAAATTTTTCAAAATTCGTTACCTATATGAAGAAATAACCCTACTTTTTATGCCAAAGCCTTGGAAATAAAATTTGTCGAGGATGGAAAACGCAATAAACAAATTATTGATGCGAAAATGAAACGTCAATGCTATCATTGTCAGCAATTATAAATATGTCATGTGGTTGTTATTGTTTTCTTTCTTTTTGTACGTTTTTAAATTTGAAAAGTGAAAGATTTTGAAGTTTTGAACATTGAACTATTTGAAAGAAAACTTATTTTTTTTTCTTACATTTCCTCTCAGGTAATGGGTAAAGATCCAATGAAAAGAAAACTTAAAATGAGAAGAATGAGAAATAATTATAACCACATATTTGAGATGTATCGACTTGATTTAGATGCATCTCTATTCATTTAGATGCATCCCAATTAGTTCCGAAAAGTGATTTGAAGTAAAAACGATGCAAAGTAGTACTAATAACAAATTTGACCCGCAGAGGATAAAAAATGCATAGGATTTATCTAACTTGATGAAATGCATATGATATATGTATATGAATCTAATTTTTTGCTAGAAAATATATTATTGTGCATCTAAAAGATTAGGGATGCATCTAATTTAAGTCGATGCATCTCAAATGTGTTGTTATAGTTATTTCTCATCCTTCTCATTTAAGTTTTTTTCTCATTTGATCCTAAGTCCTCAGGTAATTACTTTTTCCCTCTAAAAAGTAATCCAAAAATACGAGTATTTAATTTCTATTAAAATTTATCACATTCAAAAGTGAAAGATTTTGAACATTGAACTATTGAAAAAATACATGTTTTCTTACATTTCTTCTAAGATTATTTTCTTTTACCTATAAAAAAAAAGTAATTGAAAAAGGCTTATACTTTTATAAAAGCTTTATCTCATTTAATATTTAGAAAAGAAATGATTTGCACATTTCTTATTTTGATTAAGACACTTATTGTACAAGTATACAAAGCATACTGTAAACAGTATATAACTATGTTATACACAAAATAAAGTGTCTCAATTAAAAGCTAAAATGTGCAAAATCAATTCCCTATTTAAAAGCCACACACAATCATTTATATGACTTTTTGCTTTCGTTTTCAACGTCACTTATTAATGATGTTAAAAGATGTATGAAGGATAACTAACTAAAGTATAGGAATTTAATACCATGACGTAAGTTCCATACAAATTAACTGAGAAAAGCACAAACTATCTGGGTAAGGATCCAGTGAGAAAAATACTTGAAATGAGAAGATTGAGAAATAGCTATAACTACATATTTGAGATATATCGACTTGAATTAGATGCATTTCTATTCATTTATATACATCCCAATTAGTTTCGAAAGTGATTCTGAAATGAAAAAGATGCAAAGTAGTACTACCAACAAATTTGACCCGTAAAGGACGAAAACTAATAGGATTCTTCTAACTTGATAAAATGTATCTAATATACATATAAATGTATCTAATTTTTAGCTAGAAAATGTATTATGGTGCATCTAAAAGATTAATGATGCATCTAATTCAAATCGATGAATCTCTAATGTGTAGTTATAGCTATTTCTTATCCTTCTCATTTTAAGGTTTCTTTCATTTGATACTAAGTTATAATGTATTTTAAACATTTACAAAACAGATGACCTAAAATTTTAAATAACACACTTATTAATAATTGAAAATGATTTTACATTTGAAAAATTAAATATCTTAAATTTGTAGATTTGTAATAGCGCTCCAATAAATACGTAATAAATATTATTTTTAAAACACCCTTACAATGACAAATACATGTTATTTTACATACTGTACAAAGTTGTTACAGTGTTGCAAAAACAGTCTACAAGGCCGATTAATCGCCGCCTAAGCGATACAAGGCCACAAACCTTGCCGATTTATGTAACCGGGTCAAACAAATAAGTCAACTGTGGTCAACAGCGATTAGCGGAGGTCAAACTTTCCGGAAACCTACAAATCTTGCCGGAAGTACCAAAAACTCAACGTAAACTTATTTTGATCAGTAACTTTTTAAATCTATTACCAATTGTTTTTTTTGAAAAATGTCTTGCCGGAAATACATAAATCTCGTCAAAATACACAAAACTTGACGGAAATACTCAAAATTTATCAAAAATGCCAATCTGATTAATCACCGATTAATCCCGCCTAAACCGATTACAAGCTACAAAATAATTGACCGCCCGACTAGCAATTCACTATTTTTACAACTTTGGTACAAACTAATAAAACACACAAGTCCATTGACTTCTTAAGTATAGATGAAAAAACTAGTCCCCACATGACTTAAAATATTTAGTACAGTAAATAATTTTTTAACTACTTATATTTTTATTATGTAGATGCGTATCTAAATGTACGCATATAAGAGGTTTGTTTGGCAACTGTTTTTGCTAAGATGAATAAAACAACATTTTTATTATTTTGAATAAATGTCAACGACCTAACTACATAAGCTAAGTATACGGTTTAAAAATGGCTATAAGACCCCTCCCATCGTTTACACCACTTCATTTTTCATCCTAGCGTCACATCATCTTTTTCTCTCATTTCACTCATTTTCACTTTTCACCCCCAATAGTCCTCATTCTCACGTTTCATTAAAATACTTACTTTTATACAAACATACCAACTAAATACCCCATACATACTCACAAACCAAATACTTCGTAATAAATAATAAAAACACATGGGAGACCCACACTTGCACAACTTCATATGTGGTGAGCACCTCACCGTTCGTCTCCTTATTTTGTGTCATAACACGAGGGCTGCCAATAAGGGTGGCGTGTAAAGAGTGCTTCTCACGGTGGGAGTGAGGCTCTGTTGGGAGCAGCCTAAGGTTATCAGGATGTCATAAACAATGTTTCTCATAATTGCAGGGATTCATGGCGGTGGGAACTTGACGAGGAATGAAATTTGCGGTCAGAGCACAATCATCTATGATGGACAATAAAGCCTACGAATTGGACTATCAAGTAGTGAAACATTGCTGAATAAGCAAGTGCTAAGAAAGGTAAATGTTAAACTCCCGGGTTACAATGGAATTGGATTGGCGTGGTATTAATTTACATTCCATTATATGTCATGATAATGAGGTTGAAACTATTAACCATAGTTTGGTGCTTTGCGACGAGGTTTTAAAATTTAGGATAAAATTTTTGCTTGGCGGGAAATGGATAGTAGATATTTTCAAAATATAAGTGATGGTCTGTTTAAAATAGACAAATCCTTATAATACGGAGTAATAAGTGGTTTCGGTAGCTGGTATATAAAAACAAAAATTGCAAGGTGTTTTGTTCATAAGAAATTGGCGTAGACAGGTTGTTACAAGATGCAATCTCGTGGCCGCAATGGGTTTTCGATCCAAGGATGTGTGTTGTAAATCAACGGCACAACAATGATTATATCGCGTGTGATTATTGGCATGTGTACGGATACCTAAAAGGTCTCTCATATAGCTATTTTATTTTATTATGGGCTCCGGATTAGCACAAGAGTTTGGGTCATCTTTATCAGCTGCTCTTATTTTACTCGACGGTAGTTGTTGTTTCTTTATTTTTTGATAGAGGACATTTCGTATGTAACTTTGTTATGGCCTTGTAAATGTACATGTCCGGACCAAAAATGTAAATTTGTGAATGTTCTCTGCATTTATTTAATATGTTTCTCATAAAGGAAAAAACATATTTTGTAATTATCTATAATACTATAAGATTCAGTCCCTAAATTTAATGTGGAGTTATGATGATAGAGTTTTTAGAGTTAGAAACAAGCTGGAGTCGTTTAGTAGTTGCATAGAGTACAAGATAGCTAATGCTCGAAATTCAATGCAGCCTCATAATAACTATACAATCATTTAAGGAGATGAAGTGCAAGGGTTGCCCGAATTGATCACATGACATTTAGTATAGAATTAAAGTCGGTTAGATGAAGTGCAAGGGTTGCGAAAGGTTGCAAGAATAATTAATGATTTAACCTAATTCATGCATATATAAACCGACGAAAATCATATTTAGTATGTACATTTGAAGATGATTCACGCATCTTTTAAATCTTGGATTGTTGGTAGCGGTATGTAAATTCTCTTTTGCATTATTTTGGAGATGATTCACACATCTTTTTAGATCTTTGTAATTAACTTGGTCTTCTTTTTTTCTTAATTTAGTTATCATACGCAGGTATAATGAAAATCACACAAGATTATGCATGCTCAGAAAAATGGAACCAAATATTGGGATACCAACTATTTTCTTTATTTCTTACATATTTAGGTGATTGTTATAGATAAGCATATATATAGATATATGTACTATGTTAATGCATTTTCATATACAATTAATTTGTGTGCGTTTTCTATTGATGTAGTTCACATGTACGAATTGATTCAAGAAAATATGCATGAGCACGTATGTAAAGCAACATTTAAATGGTTAAATGATGCTTTTTAGCGTGATTAGTTTATGTTAGTAGTTTCTTTCGAATGCTCTTTGAGAAATATTAAAATGAATTTATCATGTGCAATTGAATTATTATTGAAAAGAAGAAGGTCAGCACATCGCAAAGTGTTTTCTTTTTCTATATGTAGATTTATTAGTGAGAAACTAATATTTACGCCCATTAAATGAGTTTGCCATAATAGCAAAATACGGCATATTAAAAATTTTACATTGAGTAATGAATAGAAAGGTAAAAATACATAATTTTGACTTAAATCCGTTTGTAAATTATAATATCAAATAAAAAAGTTGAGTTTTAAACATAAGCAAAAGTTCAAACTTTTATCGAAAAACAAAACCGGTGCATTTAATGTGAAGTATATACAACATCGAGATGGAAGTGCAAGGCTTCCCGGAATTTATCACATGATATTTAGTAATTAGTATAGAATTAAAAGTCGGTTATGGATTAAGATGAAGTTGAAAATGTTGCAAGAATAATTGATTATTTAACCTAATGCAATATATATTGATATATGAATTATGTTAATGCATTTTTATATACAAGTAATTTATGTTTGTTTTCTATTGATTTAGCTCATATGTGCGAATTGATTAAAGAAATTGTGCACGAGCATGTATGTAAAACAACATTTAAATGGTTAAATGATACTTTTTAGCATGATTAGTTTATATAAGTATGCAACTTGAATAATGAATATAAAAGAAAAAATACATAATTTTTGCTCAAACCCATTTGTAAATTAAAAAAATTAAGTTTAAGACATAATAGTGGAGTCCAAAGATTTTAGGAATTACTAATAGTGTGTTAATTAATATTCATTTAGTTAGCTATTTAGAATTGAGTTTATTGATAAAATTTATTAATATTAGTGAGGCTTCAATGTTAATTTTCAATTAAATTAGTTGTACAATAAAATGAGATGAAGCTAAAAAGGTTTGTAACGATTTTTATACAGTTTATGTGGCATTATTATATATACATTATTACAAAAACTTTAACTTACAAACTTAATAAAGAAAATATTTAACGCACATTAAACTATAACCAATTGGATAGACCCCGTGTGCTTCATATTACCATGCAAAAACCATCTAATGGACAAGTATTGTAGGGCTAAGTAATAGACCAAAATGAATAAAGCCATTTTTTATCATGCAAATAAGTAATAGGCCAAAAGAAATAAAGTCATCACAACTTATTAACCAAAAGCTCTATAATACTATAAGATTCAGTCCCTAAATTTAATGTGGAGTTATGATGATAGAGTTTTTAGAGTTAGAAACAAGTTGGAGTCGTTTAGTAGTTGCATAGAGTACAAGATAGTTAATGCTCGGAATTCAATGCAGCCTCATAATAACTATACAATCATGAAAGGAGATGAAGTGCAAGGGTTGCCCGAATTGATCACATGGCATTTAGTATAGAATTAAAGTCGGTTAGATGAAGTGCAAGGGTTGCGAAAGGCTGCAAGAATAATTAATGATTTAACCTAATTCATGCATATATAAACCGGCAAAAATCATATTTAGTATGTACATTTGAAGATGATTCACACATCTTTTAGATCTTTAATTGTTGGTAGCGGTATGTAAATTCTCTTTTGCAACATTTTGGAGATGATTCACACATCTTTTTAGATCTTTATGATTAACTTGGTCTTCTTTTTTTTCTTTCTTAATTTAGTTATCATACGCAGGTATCATGAAAATCACACAAGATCATGCATGCTCAGATAAATGGAACCAAAGATTGAGATACCAACTATTTTCTTTGTTTCTTACATATTTAGGTGATTGCTATAGATAAGCATATATATAGATATATGTATTATGTTAATGCATTTTCATATACAATTAATTTATGTGCGTTTTTCACATGTGCGAATTGATTCAAGAAAATGTGCATGAGCATGTATATAAAGCAACATTTAGATGGTTAAATGATACTTTTTAGCGTAATTAGTTTATGTAAGTAGTTGCTTTCGAATGCTCTCTGAGAAATATTAGAATGAATTTATCATGTGCAATTGAATTATTATTGAAAAGAAGAAGGTTCGTGCATCACAAAGTGTTTTCTTTTTCTATATGTAGATTTATTAGTGAGAAACCAATATTTACGCCCATTAAATGAGTTTTCCATAATAGCAAAATACGGCATATTAAAAATTTCACATTGAGTAATGAATAGAAAGGAAAAAATACATAATTTTGACTTAAATCCGTTTGTAAATTATAATATCAAATAAAAAAGTTGAGTTTTAAATATAAGCAAAAGTTCAAACTTTTATCGAAAAACAAAACCGGTGCATTTAATGTGAAGTATATACAACATCGAGATAGAAGTGCAAGGCTTGCCGGAATTTATCACATGATATTTAGTAATTAGTATAGAAATAAAAGTCGGTTATGGATTGAGATGAAGTTGAAAAGGTTGCAAGAATAATTTATGATTTAACCTAATGCAATATATATAGATATATGTATTATGTTAATGCAAGTAATTTATGTGTGTTTTCTATTGATTTACCTCACATGTGCGAATTGATTAAAGAAAATGTGCGCGAGCATGTATGTAAAGCAACATTTAAATGGTTAAATGATACTTTTTAGCATGATTAGTTTATGTAAACATGCAACTTGAATAATGAATATAAAAGAAAAAAATATAATTTTTGCTCAAACCCATTTGTAAATTAAAAAAATTAAGTTTAAGACATAATAGTGGAGTCCAAAGGTTTTAGGAACTATTAATAGTGTGTTAATTAATATTCATTTAGTTGGCTATTTAGAATTGAGTTTATTGATAAAATTTATTAATATTAGTTAGACTTCAATGTTAATTTTCAATGAAATTAGTTGTACAATAAAATGAGATGAAGCTAAAAAGATTTGTAACAATTTTTATACAGTTTATGTGGCATTATTATATATACATTATTACACAAACTTTAACTTACAAACTTAATAAAGTAAATATTTAACGCACATTAAACTATGACCAATTAGATAGACCCCGTGTTCTTCATATTACCATGCAAAAACCATCTAATGGACAAGTATTGTAGGGCTAAGTAATAGACCAAAAGAAATAAAGTCATTTTTTTATCATGCAAATAAGTGATAGGTCAAAAGAAATAAAGTCATCACAACTTATTAACCAAAAGCTCATATATAAAATATAACACCACAAAAGCTAAACAACATCAAACACTTTTAAATTTTTATACAAGAAAGTTAAAACATTTCATACAACATACTAAACAATAATTAAGTATACACTCGCCAATATACAGAAAGAATACACGATTAACAATTAGATTCTTAGCCCGTGCGTAGCACGGGTCCTGCACGCCTCGTAATACTGTAAAACATACTTGTGGTATTGAAAATTAGGTAATGATACTTTTATTTTCAAATAATTAATTTTAGTGTTGCAACAACTTTATATGCATATACTCATATAGTGCTCAAGTCTAATCTAACTAGCTTATAAATTAGCATGTATTTTGGTTATCGAGTTTGAAGAAACTCATTAATTCATTGGCTAGTAGTAATTTATCACACCACATGTTTTGTAGGGTGGTATGTGACGTACGGGAGTTATATGTGGGATCACAAAATCACTTAAATGGCCTTTTTGTATAAAAAATGATCAATCATTTTATATATTTTAATATTTTGCTTATGAAGCTACTGATCCAAATTACATTTGTTTATTTTAATTTTTTTAGAGACCTACAAGAATAAATGGCTTCTTTCTTTATTATTTTTAGTTTTGATGGACATAATTTTTAATTAGCTCGTGTGCGGGCGTGTGATGGCGTGTGTGCCGATCGTCGTTATCGTGTGTTACCACAAGGTCCACAAGCTTTTGTCGTTCCTTCTGCACGTTCCATTTTCTCGTATCTTTTTTTGTCACGTTCGTTGTCTTACTCATAATTAAATATTCATCTGCACGACTACACGTGACGTGACGATACTAAATACCTTTCTATTTTTAATTTCATCCTCGAATCAATAATGCTAAAATCATTTTTTAGTCGAGCTGTTTCAATTCTAACTACCAAATCCTGGAATTAATTTTTTAAATAAGGGTTTGTGGTTAAGTGAATGTCAACGATACATTTTGGGCATCGAGTACAACAATACAATCTTGTAATAAGAAACTGAAAAAATAATACACGAGCTTTAAACTTTATACCCATCTTTTGAGCACAAACTTAAAGTCAACAATGACTACTTAGATCTTCTTGTGAAATTGAGAAAAGCCAATTAAAATGTTGAAGACAACTCCATTGCTTCAAACAATATAGAGTGTCGTGATCAACTCGATCTTTAAAATGAACTTGAAAGTAAGGTCCGAAAGTAGTTATCGAGTCAGAATTCAGAAACTTCAAATATTTGACAGAGCTTTTGCTAGAGGTACGAAAGTAGTAGTTGAGTAACAAACTTAAACATTTGATTGAGTATTACTAGAGGTACGAATGTAGTTGTTGAGCTAGAAACTTAAACATACGACAGAGGGGTTTTATTTCAATATACTTAAGGAAATAAACATTCTTAAGTAAGTAAATTTTCAACTTGCTATATTAAGATACTTACTACGGAGTAACAAAAAGTGTAAGCTAATAGCATCCATCCCGAAAGTCCCCTAAAGAATCGAAAACAAACAAACAATAATGAGTTTATTGTGTAATGCAGGATATGTTTACTTAGTAGATGATGCTCTTAGTAGATTGTTTGTTTGTTTGTAACCTTTTTTCATGTCAACTTATTTCGTTTATCATAAATGAATTGATATGAACTCCTATAATATCCACGTCTATGCAAAGAGTACATATTAACCCGTATGTAGGAATATGGCTCATGTTCATTCACGACTCATGAGCCTCATCTTAAACCGATCAAACTCAATTTTTATCTAATCAAGGTACACCCATACGTACTCTTGCAAAATGTACGTTTTGCATAAATGTCGACTAAATCAGTTCCCATTAACATGCATCGCTTGGCAGTTAGGTAATGATCCCTTACGAACTAGATGTAATCTTGATGCCATGAGCATTGATCTTGATTAGACTAAGCGTCTGCTTTGTAACCTATCCTTTGAAGACTCTTAACACCGTTTCATTGCCCCGTGGCTTGCAAAGGATTCCTTTAATGCGGTAATACAAACAACAATGTGGATTTCATCGAAACCATTTTGGATCAGTCTCAAGCCTAAGGAAAGACACACTTTTGGAGAGAAGGTCAAAGTTTTCACCCATACTGGAATTCCAAATAGGAATAGCAAATTTAATTCCCATTGGATCAAATTAATGGATCAATGATCCCATTCTTCCTTGTAATAACATCTCTGTATAAACCTTTTATCTGATAACTTGTGAATGTTTTGCATATCTATATAGTGATTAATTGCTTATTAACCAAGATAGACTAACTAATGGGCTAAGCCTTACAATTCATGAATTCATAGTAAAGACTTGGGCCATGATCAATAATATCCACTAATTTTTATTTATTTATTATTATTTTTTTTAACTATATCGCAATATTTACACTACAAATCTATCTCACATGTTTTAAGAAAGACTTGAACCGATTTGAGTTAGGGAGCTTCTCACACAACATGGGGTATCATTAGGACACAAGCCCTTTCGGTTAAAAAAAATAATAAGTGCGCTGAAGAGCAAAACTCAAAACCTTTAATCTTATATCTCTATTTATACGTAATACACTTATCGGTCAAATCATAGCCCGAAACTTGTATGAGTCATTCTAATGAAATAACATAAAGGGACCTAAATATATTACTGAAAAATGAGGTTATGATTTTCATTAGCTTTTAAATGTGAATAGGTTATAGTTGAATAACATTAACCAAAAAATGTTACAAAGCTGTCATCTTTATTGGTTAAACGAGTTTGTTTTTTGAAAATTTTATAGCAGTACATGTTGTGAATTTTAATTTATGGACTTTAGTAGATATGATGATGAACATATATAATTCTTGTTTCTATTGAGGAAATCACGAACTAGTTTTAAGGATGGTTGTAGCACTCGTTCTTCCTTATATATCTTTGGCTTCCTTACCTCGTTTCTCAAACATTGGTTGCATCGACACGATAGATAGGCCACATGCGTTGTTTCTTTAGTCGATTAATCTTTTGTAGCCGAGAATCATCAGTTAGTTTGCACGTGCTTGACTTAATGTCAGATATTGCAACTTTAAGTAGGTTTTCATTGGCAGTCTCATGGTCTACTTTAGTCTCCGCTTGTAGATATTCATGGAGCTTAGCTGCTCAGGGATGCTGATGGACTTAAACATGCCTCTTGTGTAATTGGCCATCAGATCGTATATAAATGTCTCGTACCTCAACAATGAGTCCTTCACGATCGTGTAAACCACTTTAAGTCTTTGTGTTTTTGTTTGTTTGCTTAATCGTTTCTTGTAATCATTATTATGTTTTGCCTTACAATTGGAGTCATTATTAAGGTGGGGGGGTTGGACTCCCAATCGGCTCAACATCAGTCATTTACAATCGGCCCATATGTTTATCACATCATTTCTTGAACATATATAAATTAGCTTCTTTGACATAGGGATACTTTGCTAAAAAAAAAGACATAGGGATACTTGAAGTTAAAACAAGTCAACCACATAGTTGTATACTTACATATACATGCCATGTATTTGCTATGCAAGCTTAATTTTTAATAGATAAATTTCAGCAAAGCATAACTCCATCAATATGATGATAAATTCATTAGAATGTATGCAACAACAAAATAACTAAAGCCAATAGAGAATATAAGCTCCCTAAAATAAAGCATATTACAATGAATTAAGCCCAGCACTTTTGGAACCTACGGTTTGTAATTAACTTGGCTGCATCCCACATAACATGTTCAGGTGATCAACTAAGTACTGTTTAGTAAAATTCATATTTTAACTGAATCAACTGATTGTGGTGCGCTTGGGCTAAAATGGGTCGATACAACCCTAGAATCCAAAAGTTCAATGATGGGTGCAAAACTAATACATCTCGGAACTTTATATTGGTTTATGGATGCCCCTCGTGATATAGAGTAATCCATCAAAGCCTCAAATGTACCACTCTTAACAACACGAATCTCTAATGGGCCGATAGTATTATCCACAGCCCGATTATGTCGATAGGGATAACTTAAAGATTGCTCTATTGCCAAACAACATCGGTCAAACACCTTGTGAATCGGCCCATGACTTGGATCTTTCACCAGCAACTCCCAGTAAATTACATAATGACCTGGTGTTGTTTTTGTGTCGGCGTAGCTTGTGTACTCTAGAACTTCTGTGTTGAATATCTTCAAATGCTCTGAAGCCTTTTCAATTGCGCTTTGCAACTCAGGCTCATCTGTTTTATCGGCATCAATACTTAGTAAAACATTCTTTCTTCTAATGATTTTGAATTGTGGGGCGGAATTATGGTAACCAGTGACCTGAAGAATGTCTCCAAGCCGGTACCGACAAAGACCTGCATAGGTCGTGATCACCAGTTCATACTGTTTTCCAAGTTCCACGTTAGCAAGGTCTATGAGTTGAGGCGTCAAATCACCCGAGTTGACAGAGTCAATTGGAATGAACTCAAAGTAACCCGTGTTTGGCATGATAGTATATGAAACATCGGACGCTTTAGCCATGGGGGTTAGATTTAACCCAAAGTAACATTCTGAGGAACCATACGCCATAGAAACTAGAGGTGGATTACCGCTGTAATAATCTAGTATCGGTATATACTGGGCCATAGCACCCGTAACAATGACGTCAAGGTACTTTGTATTGGGCCAAATGCGGGTTACAATCCCTTCCCAATTCCCTTCACAACATTTGCCCGTGAGAAACCGTGCCAATTCAGGGTCAGGCCTCAGCACCTTTGACATACAAGCCCGTATATCTGGATCAGTGATTTTGGGGTTCAAGGTTCCAGTTTCAATATCAAACGCAAGCTGTTTCCAATTTGATATGAGTAGTCTGATAGCCCGAGTCAAGCCAGAAGCAAAAACGGCCCCTACACGGAGCACCTTTTGACGGTTAATAAGGCCACAAAGCATTTGAGAGTAAAAGCTTTGGAAGGAATCAGCACATACAACGGTTTCATTTGGGCTGGTGAAATGATGATAAGGGTCGTAGCTTCCGGTTATTAGTTGTAAGGTCTTGTAGAAACTAGTAAGAACAGGTCGAGCCACTAAGCTGCTTGGTGTTGTGGTATCGGCTTTAAGCTGGAGAAATAATAGTCCTTTGCCTGGGCACATACCTTCAACACACGTACATTTGTTCTTTACGAAACTTGAACACATCAAATTATATATTGGAATGACATATAACACCATTGGGCCTTCGTTTTAATATTAGAGAGAAGGGTATGATCACTATTTTGCTAGCCATTTCGTATGTGGCAAGGAAAATGGCGCTGTCATTTGCATATTACCACACCGCCTCCACCTCGCTCGTACCATTTGCAAAGTAAGTATGTAAACTTACTATACGTCATTTCTATATATATATATATATATATATATATATATATATTTTGTTTTGTTGTTGAGTTTGTGTTTTAAGTAGGTACAAAAGGGTTATCTTTGGCGTAATTGTAAAATGTGAAACGCTAAAGTGACGTTAATTTGACAAAACAGCATGCTGCCACACCCTTCCCTCCTATTAATTGATTGATCGTCTTTTGTCGTTTATTAAATTTTCTAAACTAAATGTTATTGGGCCTTGGTTTTGGTTTTACTGAGTAATGCTACGTCCACAAAATATTTATAAAATTATGTTCACATTATAATTTTTCAAATGTAGTGGTTCAATTATATTGCAGCATATATATATATATATATATATATATATATATATATATATATATATATATATACACCATTCACAATTAGTTGACAAGTCATTATGTAAATATAATTTTGTAAACTCTTTCTGAGTTTAGCATTTCTCGGTTTTAATATTAGTAATTGATTGACATTTTTTGTCGTTTATTAAATTTTCTAGACTAAATGTGGACATTAGTAATTAAGAAAGGGATTTGCTAACCAGTAACCACCTTCTATAAGTTTTGTTTAATAATTCCATGTTTACATAATTAGCATTTAATAATGGGGCAAATACTATATTAAAGCACTATACTTATCAATAAAGCCACTTTTGGGTATCGAACAATTTTTTTTCCTCATATGGGTACTGAACTTTCATTTATTTGACCTCTTTGAGCACTTTGTGACATTTTGCCCCTCGATTTTTAATAATTTGAGGGGGCAAAACGTCACAAATTGTCTCAAAGAGGTCAAAAAATGAAAGTTTAGTACCCATATGAGGGAAAAAAAATTGTTCGATACCCAAAAGTGTATTTTAGGACAAGTATGATGCTTTTTTATGGTATTTGCCCTTAATAATTTTCAAACATGTCATACTTAACATAACATATCATGTTTAAAATGATTAGAAGTGTATAATTGTGAAATATATGAGTTCATTAAAATGATTAGAAGTGTATAATTGTGAAATAACAACACCTATGGGGTGGTTGTTAGCAAATCCATTAATAAAATTTCAAGGAAAAGACTAACTAAAATTACGCACTGATTAATCACAGGCTGGAATAGACTAAGCAGCTTGAGCTTGCGATCCATCTCTTGCGCAATGGTCGGGAAGAGCTTGCATTCACCAGCTGATGTCCCAGAACTGTGTTATATTTTGAAGATTATGAATAAAACAATCACATTAAGATGAAGACAAAAGTTGTTAAGTGCATGAATTAATGAGTAGCAACCTTTTAAGGAATTCAGTAACGGGGTGGGAAGTGAGGATCGGAGAGCTATCACCATTAGCGATACGTTGGATGTACGGTTGGAGATCCTCATACAACACCACAGGAACTTTTGACTTAAAAGTTTCACGATCAGTGGCGCCACCGAGGTTCCATTTTAGGAGGTACTCAGTCTCACCATTTTGAGTCAAAATCTCTCTCAACACATTCTTCTGAACAGAGTCGCAGTTCTTAGTCATTTCTTCTATAAAGTCGAGAGCCTTTGCATCGGTCCCTGAAGGGTCCACTGGTATCGACGTGCTTGAAGCATTTGCCATGATACAGTTATGGAGCTAGATAATATGAATATGTATGTGCACTTGATCTGTATTGTGACTTATGAACTTATGATAGATGGGATGGAGAGGTAATATATACGCAAGCTTTGGGTCATATGCTGATATATATATGCCCCACGTACCCGAAACCAAATCTACTAATTTCTATGTATTATTGATCCATTATACATTATGGGGGGGGGGCAGATCAAATCAAACTCTATTACATGTAACTTACTAGATTAGAACCCATGTTCAACACGGGCGGTATGAGAAATAATAATAATAATAATAAATAAAAATTGATTGCACAGCTATGCGCGCAGCAAGAATAAATGCAAAAGAATTTGCAGATTTTATTATAGAGTTATATGCATTTACAGGAATTTAGGAAAACATGTATTTTCTTTCTTTTGTTTGCACTTGTTTCCATTCATTTCTTGCATTATCATTTATGAGTTGATGTTACTTGTTAACTATCAAATGACATCCACAAAAATCTTTGAAAGAGATAGAACGGTGTCATATCTTAAATAGAAGAAGCTTATATTACCAAGTTCATTAAGATGTTGATGGAAACATGTGAAAAAGATGAAACTTACAGAAACATGAAAGAAACGTTATCAAATCAATAATAAAGTACCTGTAGCAAGGGGACTTTTACATTTTTAGTTGTATTAAAGATTCCAAAGGTCTACTAATCAGATTTACATAAAGATATATACTATACATTAACCGGTATAACCGCAACATAAAGATATATACTACTATACATTGATCAAATTATCACTTTCCACTTCAAACGCTATCGTAAAAATAAAGAATCAAAGAAAACAACTTCAACCATACATTATACTGAAACTTGGCCTCAAACAAAACAGTTACCACGAAAAGGAATTTATAGTAGTTGCACAAAATAAGGTGGGGAATTTTAGCGTTGTCGAACATACCACAAACAAAGCTCCATCTCGAAACATAAAGTCAAAAACAAAAGCCATGAATCGAACTTACTATTTCAAGTAAATCAACAACCGCCTCTTATTAATTAGTTGCACAAATGGTAGTCTAAACTTACCCATGATCAGATTGATGCACAAGTATCGTCCTTGCTGGGTAAAAAAAAAAAAAAAAAAAAAAAAAGCAATTTTAACTATCTCACAATATTTACACTACAAATCTATCTCACATGTCCTAAACAAGACTTAAACCAACAATATTTACACTATAAATCTATCTCATATGTCCTAAACAAGACTTAAACCACCATTTGAGTTAGGGAGCTTCTCACACTGGGTATCATTAGGACACAAGCCATTTTGGTTAAAAAAAATAAGTGCACCGAAGAGCAAAACTCAAAACCTTTAATCTTCTATCTCTATTTATAATACACTTATCAGTCAAATCATAGCCCAAAACTTGATCCACCAACAATCACGGGCGGTGTACCCGTTCTCATCACCCTTTCAATAACCGCTACTGCATACTGCCTAGTAACATAAATCTTGTGACGTGAATTGAGATTCGGGCAAATCTCGGCTTGCTGCGGTTGCTCACATTATGAAAACAACCTTTGGCTTTTTAATCTGAGTCCCCATGGTGATTGTAAGACAATTATTTTACCTTCGGTTATCGCCTAATGCCAATAGGGGGCAGGCCTGTGTTGGACTCTCAATCAGCTCAGCATCAGTCATTTAAAATCGGCCCATATGTTTATCACATCATTTCTTGAACATATATAAATTAGCTTCTTTGACATAGGGATACTTGAAGTTAAAACAAGTCAACCACATAGTTGTATAATTACATATACATGCCGTGTATTTGCTATGCAAGCTTAACTTTTTTAGGTAAATTTCTGCAAAGCATAACTCCAACAATCTGATGACAAATTCATTAGTAATGTATGCAAAAACAAAATATTTAAAGCCAATAGAGAATATATTACTAAGCTCCTTAAAATAAAGCATATTACAATGAATTAAGCCCAGCAAATCAGAAGGTTATATACATAACACACAGGAAAAACAATCATCATTTCGACAATCACATTATTCTTGCAATACTTTCTGAAGGCATCTACATTGATATAATACACCCTTCACTTACTTAATATGCACATAACATTCTTCACTTTTGGAACCCGGTTTGTAATTAACCCAGCCTCATCCCACATAACATGTTCAGGTGATCAACTAAGTACTGTTTAGTAAAATTCATTTTGGAACTGGCTGGGGTGCACTCGGGCTAAAATGGGTCGATACAACCCTAGAATCCAAAAGTTCAATGATGGGTGCAAAACTAACACATTTCGGAACGTTATATTGGTTTATGGATGCCCCTCGTGATATAGAGTAATCCATCAAAACCTCAAATGTGCCACTCTTAACAACACGAATCTCTAATGGCCCGATAGTATTATCCACAACCCGATAATGTCGATAGACATTACTTAAAGATTGCTCTATTGCCCAACAACATTGATCCAACACCTTGTGACTCGGCCCGTGACTTGGATCTTTCACCAGCAACTCCCAGTAAATTACATAATGGCCTGGTATTGTTTTCGTGTCGGCATAGCTTGTGTACTCTAGAACTTCTGTGTTGCATATCTTCAAATGCTCTGAAGCCTTTTCAATTGCGCTTTGCAACTCAGGCTCATCTGTTTTATCAGCATCAATACTTAGTAAAACATTCTTTCTTCTAATGAATTTGAATTGTGGGGCGGAATTATGGTAACCAGTGACCTGAAGAATGTCTCCAAGCTGGTACCGACAAAGACCTGCGTAGGTCGTGATCACCAGTTCATACTGTTTTCCGAGTTCCCTGTCAACAAGGTCTATGGTTTGAGGCGTCAAATCACCCGAGTTGACAGAGTCATGTGGAATGAACTCAAAGTAACCCATGTTTGGCATGATAGTATATGAAACCTCGGGCGCTTTAGCCATGGGGGTTAGATTTAACCCAAAGTAACATTCTGAGGAACCATACCCCATAGAAATTAGAGGTAGATTACCGCTGTAATAATCAAGTATCGGTATATACTGGGCCATAGCACCCGTAACAATGACGTCAAGGTACTTTGTATTGGGCCAAATGCGGGTTATAATCCCTTCCCAAATCCCTTCACAACATTGGCCCGTGAGAAAGCGTGCCAATTCAGGGTCAGGCTTCAGCACCTTTGACATACAAGTCCGTATATCTGGATCAGTGATTTTGGGGTTCAAGGTTCCAGTTTCAATATCAAACGCAAGCTGTTTCCAATTTGATATGAGTAGTCTGATAGCCCGAGTCAAGCCAGAAGCAAAAACGGCCCCTACACGGAGCACCTTTTGACGGTAAATAAGACCACAAAGCATTTGAGAGTAAAAGCTTTGGAAGGAATCAGCGCATACAACGGTTTCATTTGGGCTGGTGAAATGATGATAAGGGTCGTAGCTTCCGGTTATTAGTTGTATGGTCTTGTAGAAACTAGCAAGAACAGGTCGAGCCACTAAGCTGCTTGGTGTTTTGGTATCGGCTTTTAGCTGGAGAAAAAATAATCCTTTGCCTTTGTCCAAACCGGGCACATACCTTAAACACACGTACAATTGTTCTTTACGAAACTTGGAACACATAAAATTATATATTGGAATGACATATAATAGTATAATACGGTTGGGCCTTGGTTTTAATATTAGAGGGAAGGGTATAGTCACTATTTTGCTAGCCATTTCGTATGTCGCAAGGAAAACGGCGCCGTCATTTGCATGTTACCACACCGCCCCCACCTCGTATCATTTGCAAAGTAAGTATGTAAACTTACTATACACCATTTCCATTTTTTTTATAATTAATTTGATTTTGTTGTTTAGTTTGTGTTTTAAGTGGGTATAGTAGGGCCTAAAAAACTAGCAAATGACATGTAAACGGTTTGAGCTCTACAAAAGGGGTATCTTTGGTGTAAATGTAAAATGTGAAATGCTAAAGTGACGTTAATTTGATTAAATGACATGCTACCACACCCTTCCCTTTTATTAATTGATTGATCATCTTTTGTCGTTTATTAAATTTTCTAGACTAAATGTTATTGGGTGTTGGTTTTGGTTTTAGTAAGTAATGCTATGTCCACAAAATATTTATAAAATTATGTTCACATTATAATTTGTCAAATGTAGTGGTTTAGTTATATGGCATTATAATTTCTTTTTCTTCTCTTTTACCCTTCACAATTAGTTGACAAGTCATTATGTAAATATAAACTCTTTGTGAGTCTAACATTTCTCGGTTTTAATATTAGTAATTGATTGATTTTTTTGTCGTTTATTAAATTTTCTAGACTAAATGTGGACATTAGTAAGTAAGAAAGGGATTTGCTAACCACCTTCTATAAGTTTTGTTAATAATTCCATGTTTACATAATTAGCATTTAATAATTTTCAAACATATCATACTTAACATAACATGTTTAAAATGATTAGAAGTGTATAATTGTGAAATATATGAGTTCATTAAATGTGTCTTTTTTATATATGAAATGCTTAAACAACACCTATGGTGGTTGTAAGCAAATCCATTAATAAAATTTCAAAGGAAAAGACTAACTAAAATTACGCACTGATTAATCACGGGCTGGAAAAGACTAAGCAGCTTGAGCTTGCGATCCATCTCTTGCGCAATGGTTGGGAAGAGCTTTCTTTCACCAGCTGATGTCCCAGAACTGTGTTATATTTTGAAGATTATGATTAAAACGATAACATTAAAATGAAGACAAAAGTTGTTAAGTGCATGAACTAATGAGTAGCAACCTTGCAAGGAATTCAGTAACGGGGTGGGAAGTGAGGATTGGAGAGGTATCACCATTAGCGATACGTTGGACGTACAGTTGGAGATCCTCGTACGACATCACAGGGACTTCTGACTTAAAAGTTTCACGGTCAGTGGCACCACCGAGGTTCCATTTTAGGAGGTACTCAGTCTCACCAATTTGAGTCAAAATCTCTCTCAACACATTCTTCTGAACGGAGTCGCAGTTCTTAGTCATTTCTTCTATAAAGTCAAGAGCCTTTGCATCGGTCCCTGACGGGTCCATTGGTATCGACGTGCTTGAAGCATTTGCCATGATACAGCTAGTTATGGAGCTATAGATAATATGAATATGTATGTGTACTTGATCTGTGTTGTGACTTATGAACTTATTATGGATGGGATGGAGAGGTAATTATATAGTATATACACGCAAGCTTTGGGTCACGTACACGAAACCAAATCTACTAATTTATATGTATAATCATTATGTATAGTCATTGATCCATTATACATTATGACTAAAAAAGAAAAGAAGAACAGATCAAACTATGTAACTTATTGAATTAACGCACCCATAGCTTAATTAGTACTAGCTTACTTACTAAGATGATTTGGTTGTACTAATTAATGGGTTTTCATTCAAATGACGCACATTCCGGCCCCTTCAACATACATATATGTTACACCCTTCGTCTCAAAATTATTGTCATGAGTGAAAAATTACAAAGTTTAGCCCGGGGCAACATTTAAAATTGGGCAGCTTCCATCAGAGGGTGACATGTGTCACGTATTGTATTTTGGGAAACTATTAGTAGTTAGGCAACCGGGCAACTGGTTTTTTGATCATTTTACATATTATATACTATTTATTTATATCTCTCTCTTTATAACACAAAAATACAGATCTATCTAGCACTACTATCACCAATTCAATCTGATACCACCACTACAACTCCCTCCCCACCGGAATCCCTCCATAGCCGAAACCCCATAACCACTGAATCCCCACTATCGTCGTAACCCTCCACCGCCGCCGTAACCCACCACCACTACTACAAATTTTAGAATAGAGCCCCCCTATTAAAGCCATGCCCAACTCAACCACTTCAAACTATATATCATCTCCATAACCACACACCACCACTGCCTCCACCGTCTCCCCCCACCACCGCGGCGACGTC
The DNA here is from genome assembly GCA_030686995.1 of Artemisia argyi. Classification (NCBI taxonomy): domain Eukaryota; kingdom Viridiplantae; phylum Streptophyta; class Magnoliopsida; order Asterales; family Asteraceae; genus Artemisia; species Artemisia argyi. The sequence continues at coordinate 141,685,151 of CM060707.1, read as the reverse complement.
GCGCATCACCACCGCCGTCTCGCCACCATAATTACTAATTAGGAGGTATAGCCTCGATTTTATTTACTATCCAGGTAAATGATTTTTACTATTCGATTTTCTAGCAATTAGATACCAGTATATGTTATTCATTTTATGTTGAGTTTGATTTAGGCATTTTATTGTTGAGTTTCAAATATATTTGAATCTAATTGAATACAAGATGCTTGATGAAATATATTTGCCTCTGCAAAAGGAGGTTAGCTTGTAAATTTTCACAAAATTCTAATTTGTTGGGATCAAACTTTCATGTTCAGTTTGTTGGAAATGGTCTTGAGAAGATTACATCCATTTTGTTAGGAATTAAATATTCTATAGATTTGATGATCAGAAACATGAAGAATACTGAAATGATAAGCAAAATATGCTAAATGCATTTCTGCTGAAGACGGATTCTGCTGATTGATTCTGCTGCTAATCAATGAGTCATGCTACTGAATGTGTAGGATGAAAAAGATATTTTGTGCATAGTCGCTAGATAATATCTTTGTTATAGTCATCAAATTGAACACTCTAAATGAGTTGTAAACATTGATACGTGTTGACTAAACATCCTAGTCATAAGCTAAATAGTAGATGACAAAGCTTATCAATTTTGTAATGATCTCCTTTGTTCTATAAAAAGGAGATCACACCCCTTTAGATAAATGTGCGCATGCTTCACAGTGAAACAAAGTGAACATCACCAAGGTGCTTCGTACTTACAAATTACAACAACACCAAGTGTGTTAAAATGTAAAGCATCTTAAAGAGTGTGTGAGAACATCAGACAAGAGGTCTGTTGTTGTTAGGTTTGTTTAGCCTCAAGGATCTTTGATCCCTGTTAGATTGTAAACCGTGCTATAATTGATCACATAGCATTGGGGCTAGTTGGAATAACAAACAGTGAAAAGTTAGAAAAACCTTGTTGTGATAATATTGTTTCTTTCATAGAATATTCCGTCAATATTATCATTGTGCTCGTAATAGCCAAATTTCTAGATCAAAGGCTTAACATCCTAGAGCTCATAAACGATCAGCAAAAGCTTATTGTTTAGCCTAAAATAAGCTTTTCACACATTTTATGCAAGAAAGAGATAGCAGTTGGAAGTGAATCACTTTTTGATGCTGATATTGCAACCAGTTTAGTTGGGTGTTACAAGTAACGACAACCAATCTTGGCAACGAGAGCCAAACCTCCTTATGAGGTGATGCAAAAAAGGACAGTAACATGTTCTTTCTGTCATGAACCAGATCACAACATCAGTGGGTGTAAGAAAAAGAAGGCTTATAGCATGCAAGAAAAGGAATGATGCTTATCTAGTTATCGAATGTTTAGTTTTCTTTTTTGGTGAAAAAATATTGTACGTTGACACGCTTAGCGCTAACTTGTATTCCAGTTTCATCTCTTTGCAATTGCGATTGCATTTCTTAGTTTCATCTCAAATTCGCAAAAATAATGATACTGCTACTTACATTCAACTTGCTGAAACGGATCAATTATTTAATGACTGACGTTTAAATGGGTAAAATTTGAAGCTGGTTAAAACTCAATTTTGGCAACTATAATTTGGTTACTGCCATATATTCATCTGCTGAAATGGGTCAATTACATAATAATACTGCTACTTACACTCAGTTTTGGCTACTACAATATATTGCTGCTCTTTAAGCGGGTCAAAACTCAAATGGGGTGTTTGGTTCAGTCTTCAAACGGATAAAAATGAAGCGGAAGCGGACAAAAACTAAGTGTTTGGTGAAAAAATATTGTTATTTTGCTTATCAACTAGAAGTCATGTTTTTTACTTCCATTCGTCGAGTGAAAGATGGATAACCGCCATGCATAATAACATGTAAAAAAGAATGTAAAAATAATTAAATGGTGCAAAAAAAAAAACAAATATTGTTTTTTTTTTTTTTTTTTTTTTTTTTTTATTATTATTATTATTTTTTGTCCAGTTTTTGTTTAGTTATGTTGGAGGTGTGTTGGTCAACCTGGTTAGTATATGAAGGGATGAAATATTAATATTTGTTCATGCATGTGGAAGTGAAATGAAGCATGAGTAATTATTAGTTTGTGTGGCTCAAGGGTGATAATTAAATCCAGTCTATAAGTGACATACAAACAGAAAAACTTAATCACTAACAAAGCAAAATCTCAATCTATAAAAAGCAGATTTTTTATAACAAAGAAAAAGATGACAACACTAATGCCATTTTTCAAGGAGTTAGGTGCTGCTGCTGGGTCAACCTTGGTTAGAGACATGATGGTTGTAAGGTTTGAGAGGGAGGTCACTGTCACATTGGTGGATGAAGGGGAGCTAAGAAATAAAGCTAAGGAGATAATGAGACGTGTGGCAGAGAGGGACTTTGTGCTTGGAGAGCTGGGGATGGTGCTTGCTTTTGACTCCTCTATTCAAAGCATTTCAGAGCTCACGAATCTGCAAACCCAAGATTTGACAGAGGTTTCAATGATCTTGGTGAATGTTGTGAAGAAACAAAAGCGAGCAGCGGAGCTTTTGTCGTTCAGTCAGAAGCTCAAGGCCATGCCATACTGATGCATTTTGTTTTTGTCTTTTTGAAGATGTGTTTTGGGTTTAGGGGTTGGTGGGAATGTGTAGGGTTCTGGGGATATTTTGATGAAAACGTATCAAGGTTCAAGTTGGTAGTTGTTTTAGATGTGGAAAAGTTTTTGTGTTACTACTTAACTAATGTAAGATTTATGGCATGAAAGCTTTATGTTGGAACATACATTTGCTTTATTATTATTATTTTTTATTTTTTTTTTTATTATTGTGGTGGTGTTGTTGTCATGTATTGCTTGTTTGCTCTGCTCATGTGTTGGTTTTTTCAATACCGTTGGGATTAAGTTTTTAGCGAATAGTGCACCTGTTAGAATAAGGTGACTGTTAATGGTAAGTTATGGCATTGCTTAAAAAAAAGATAACATATTGTTGCTTGCAAATTTTACCTTAACTGTAGTAACATCAAGCACTGCGAGCCTTGGGTTTAGAAATATCTGGTGCCCACCAGCCTTGTTCCTATGATAAAAAAGTTTTGGTTAATTCAAGTATCTATTATCACAAAGTTTTCAACATAAATAAAAAGAGAATGTCAACTTGACCTTCCTCCTTGATTCACACGCGTTTATCATGCTTTTCAATAACCTGGTCTAACGATGGGCCCAACAGAGATCACATGTTTAGCTGCAATCAGGCGTTCTTGATTTAATGGATGTCAGATAGCCGATAACTGCTTGGATGAGTCCAGGTCTGACATGCCATTCAATCAAAAGAGCTGGATTACTACGAAAATTCCAGTAATGCGACCACAGTTGTAAAAACAGTTAGAAGGCTCAGAATTCAATTCATTTCTTGAACATCTTGGGGAAAATCACTTAAGAACTCTAGACTTGATCGTCGAATCTCCTCATGATCTTCCCAAATTCTTTTATCTATTCATTGTATATATCATAATTAGTAACAGAAGAAGCTTTATAAAGGAACAACACTAAAGTACATGAAATGTACAAACATATGTTGATAAACAAACCTGTAGTAACGTAGGGTTGTGCAATAAACTAGTAGAACAAGTTACCATTGATCGGAATCTTTCCAACAAGAACGTTGTTCTTCCTGAAACGAGCAAACTCGTGGTCAAATAAATGACCATATGGATAGTTCGTAAAACCTCTAACTCCACATAAGGGAAACATCTTTGTAGCCTTGAGGTTAAGAAAGTTGGCAATGATTGACTTGCCACCATCATAATCAATTACAACCTGCAAGCATTAAGAACTATGCTTAGTCTGTAAGTTGATTTCATAATAATAGATTTTCACCCTATACTTAGTCTACTAAAACCATGGAGTAAGGTGCAAAGATAGTGAACTTGAATCATTCAGAAATGCTAATAAATATTGTTGGGAATTAAATAAACAGAAAGAATCAGAAGAATCAGAACATAAAGGTTTAAAGAAATACATCAAGTATGTTCCTACTGATAAAGCTTAAAGCATGTTTCCACTGATGGATTCTGCTGAAGAAGGTTTCTACTGAAGGTGTTTCTGCTGAAGAACGTTTTCCACTGATGGATTCTACTATGAGTCACGATGCTGCTGAGTCATACTACTGCTGAGTAGATATGCATGGAAAATATCTTTTGTTGTGTCATTAGTTGAGTGTTCAAATTGTATACTCTTATAGGGTATGACACATTATAGATATATGACTTATCATAGTTAGTAGATTGACACATCCTTAGACTAGATTATTGTAAAGATCTTCTTGGACTATAAAAGATGATCTTAGACTAGATATTGAGTACGTGTGAAAAACATAACTGTTAGAACAATAGAACAAACACAAATATCACAAGTCACGTAAGATTCAAGGTTCTTTGTAACCCTAGTGATAGAAAAAGATCACTCGTATTATTTTGAATAATATTGAATCGTTTGGTGTTAACTATTCCATTTCCATATCATAAATATAATCTTCTAAGTGTGGTTAAGTAGATTCCGCATACTTAATCATATTCACACAACATATCTCATATACAAAGAACGAAGGTTTAACCACCTTACCGTGTATCGGTCTAACACACCTAACAAGTGGTTTCAGCCCCAACAAGTGGTATCAGAGCGTCAGGTTGATATTGTTGTTTTAGAAGAAGAATTAGAAATGGATGTTGAATCTGTTCAAACGAATGTTGCTGCAAAAGTACCAATGCTCAAACAGAATGAGTTTGAGATGTGGAGGTTAAGAATAGAACAATATTTTCAAGTGCAAGATTATACACTTTGGGAAATTATTGAAGATGGAGATTCTTTCAAGTCTACAACTACTACATCAACAATTGATGGTAAAGAAGTTACAAAGCTGCAAACCAAGCCACAATCTGCAGAAGATAGAATTAGGAAGAAGAATGATCTAAAGGCCAGAAGCATGCTGATGATGACCATTCCAAATGATCAACTTATAAACTTCAGCAAATTCAAAGATGCAAAGTCATTATTTGAGGCCATTATTGCAAGGTATGGTGGGAATGAAGCCACCAAGAAGACCCAAGAAACTCTTCTTAAGCAACAGTTTGAAAATTTCACATCAACCAACCATGAATCTTTAGACCACATGTTTAACAGGCTACAGAATATTGTGAGTCAACTTGCTATACTTGGAGTTGAAATACCTCAAGAAGATTTAAACTCAAAATTTCTGAGAAGCTTACCTGAAGAGTGGGCTATGCATGTTGTTGTCTGGAAGAACAAGTCAACATTGACACCATGGATCTTATGGATCTGTATAGCAACTTTAAAATTGTTGAGCAAGATTTGAAGAAAACTGGAGGTTCTAGTTCAAGCACTGGGAACATGGCATTTATGTCATCTCCTAGTAATTCAGTTCCAGTTACTAATGAGAAAGTTCATGATGGTGTAAGTGCTGCAAGTTCATCAAGCAGTGCTTTTGGAATTTTGGATGAGAAAACATGTTGTGCTTTTTTTCACAAGCAAGCATAATGGATCCATGTTAACTCATGAAGACCTCCAGGAAATCAATGATGATGATCTGGAGGAAATGGATCTAAAATGGCAAATTTCTCTTCTTAGCATGAGAGCTAAGAAATTCTATCAAAGGACGGGGAAGAAGATCACAATCAGTAGCCATGATCCTGCTGGTTATGACAAGTCAAAGATAGAATGCTACAACTGTCACAAGATGGGACACTTCTCAAGAGAGTGTAGAAGGCCAAGACAGCAAGATAGCAGAAATAGAGATGTTGGAAGCAAATCTAATACAGGGGAGATTTCTGAACCAAAAGCTATGGTAGCTATTGATGGGTTAGGTTTTGATTGGAGCTTCATGGATGATGAAGAAAAAGGTTCTTCACAGATGGCTCTTATGGCATTTACTGCAACTGAGGTACAAGATCATAAAGCTTGTTCTAATACTTGTACTGCTCTTAAAGAATTAAAACTATTAATTAAACAGTATGATGACCAAAAGATACAACTAGCCAATACTGATCAAGATCTTTTCAATTATAAATGTGGTTTTGAATCTACAGAAAGGCAGATCCTATACTATAAAAATAATGAACTTACCTTTACTGATGCTAAAACTTTACTTGAAAATGACATACTTTTTAAAGATGAAATAATTAAGGCTTTAAAAGAAGCATTGGATAGGGTTAAGGCTGAAAAAGGAAACATTCAATTGACTGTAGAAAAGCTTGAATATGCTTCTAAAAATGTAAACAACATAATAGACAGTCAAGTGAATAATAAAGTTAAGTCAGGATTAGGATATAATACAGCCCCACCTCCTTATAGAGGTATCCCAAAACCCCCAGGGATAGACCTAGAGCATTCAGGATTACCTGAATTTCAGCTACCTGAGTTACAATATGGAGTTCAACCAAACTCTAACATAGTAGCTGATGAGCCTAAGAAAGAAAGTAAATGTTCATGCAAAACATTACTTTTTCAGGACAAGGTGTCCTTTATTAAGAAAGCAGATGGTATAGTTATTGAAAACTGTATATCTGACTGTGATAATAAACATGTTATGTCTAAACCTGAAGTGGTTAAGAAAGCAAGAACAAGAGTTCCTAAGATAGTCAAACACAATACTAATAGGCCTAAGACCAATGAAAAACATGTTAGGCAACCAGTTAGATATTGTGAACAATATAGAACCATAAACAATCCTAGAGGTAACCAAAGGAATTGGTATAGCCTCAAGTCTCTCCAATAAAGAGATAACAAAGTTTGTTACACATGTGGTAGTTTTGACCATCTTGCAGCTTTCTGCAACCAATGGGTATCTGGGTATGAAAGTAATAGAGTGAACTACAAAAGGCAAACACCTAAATCTCATTTTCACTCTAATTATAAAAGATCAAAACCCAAAATAGTCACAAAAGCAGTTCCTGCTGATAGAGCAAAAACTGTTCCTGCTGAAAGGAAAATGGTTTCTGCTGAAAAACCATATATGACTGTTTACCCAAAATCAACAATTAAGGGTGCAAAAACAACTTTCAAACACGCATCTAATATTGTTCAAAGGCCCATTCAAACAAAAGCAGTGGTCCAAAAACAAGTTTTGAGACCAAAGGGTACAACTACAAAGCTAGCAGTTTCTGCTAAGCATACTGCTGCTAAGGGAATCAGGGCAAATGTTGTTAAGGCCTCAGCATGTTGGATTCTTAAATCCAATGTTGCATCAACAGTCCTTAAGAGATTACATTTCATTGATGCAAGAGGTAGATCCAAGTCAGTGTTGGCTTGGATCCTCAAAGAAAACTAATTCTTTTATTTGTGTGTAGGGACATTCACCAACAGATCATGAAGATCAAGGATATTCAGATAGTGGGTATTCAAGGCACATGATAGGGAACATGTCTTATCTTTCCAACTTTCAAACAATTGATGGTGGATATGTTACCTTTGGAGGAGGAATTGGTGGAAAGATTACTGGTAAAGGTACTATCAAAACCAGTAAATTAGATTTTGAAGATGTGTTTTACGTGCATGAGCTTAAGTATAATCTCTTTAGTGTCTCATAAATGTGTGATAGAAAGAATAATGTTCTTTTTACTGAGACTGAATGTCTTGTACTTTCTCCTGATTTTAAGATGCCTGATGAAAGTCAAGTACTTCTTAAAATTCCTAGGAAGGGCAATATGTACAGTGTTGATATGAATAACATTGTTTCTAAAGATGCTTTAACTTGTCTTATTGCAAAGGCCACATTAGACGAATCTATGTTATGGCATAGGAGACTTGGTCATATTAACTTCAAAACCATAAATAAGATTGTTAAGAATGGTTTGGTAAGAGGTTTACCTCAAAAACGTTTTGAAAATGATCAAACATGCATTGCTTGTCTTAAAGGCAAACAACACAGAGTCGCTTGTAAGCCCAAGATTTTTAACTCTATCAATCAATCATTGTTTATGCTGCATATGGACTTATTTGGACCTGTTTCAGTAAGTAGTATAATGCATAAGAGATTTTGTCTAGTTGTTACTGATGACTATAGTAGATTTACATGGGTATTCTTTTTAGGTACTAAGGATGAGACACCAAACATCCTTAAGACTTTTATTACAGAGATAGAAAACCTAGTAAGCAAAAGAGTAAAAGTCATTAGATGTGATAATGGAACAGAATTCAAAAATAGAGTTATGGATGATTTCTGCAAAGAAAAAGGTATTAAGAGAGAATTTAGTGTTGCTAGAACTCCTCAACAGAATGGAGTAGCTGAAAGAAAGAATAGAACACTAATAGAAGCTGCTAGAACTATGTTAGCTGATTCAAAGTTGCCTATAACTTTTTGGATTGAAGCAGTCAACACTGCTTGTTATGTTCAGAACAGAGTTTTAATAGTACAGCCTCACAATAAGACATCATATGAACTTTTTAGAGGTAGAACTCCTGCAATAGGATTTCTTAGACCTTTTGGATGTCATGTGACAATTCTAAATACCTTAGACCATTTGAGAAAATTTGATGGTAAAGCAGATGAAGGTTTCTTTGTTGGATATTCTCTCAATAGCAAAGCTTTTAGAGTATACAACATAAGAACTAAGAAAATGGAAGAGAGTCTACATATAAAGTTCTTAGAGAACAAGTCTAATGTAGAAGGTCAAGGACCAAAATGGCTATTTGATCTTGAATCTCTAACCCATTCAATGAATTATGTGCCTGTTGTTGCAGAAATTAATGATTTTTCAGGTTCACAAGCAACAGATGAGGCAAGGTTAGACAAGAAGACACATCAAGATTATGTGATGATGCCAATATGGTCAAATACAAGTGTGGAATCAACTTCAAAAAATGGTGAATCTTCTTCTGGCAAAGCTAAAGAAGGTGTTGAAGATGAAAACAGAGAAGGAAGAACAGAGGAACAACATAATGTTTCTGCTGATGAGCAAAATGTTTCTGCTGATGAGCAAACAGTTCCTGCTGATAAGCAAATTGCTTCTGCTGATAGTTCTTCAGAAGAAACAAAAGCAGACTTTTCAGAAGATGAGGTGGATTTGAGCAATATTCCATCTGATTATCAAGTTCCTTCCACTCCACAAACAAGGATTCATAAAGTCCACTCCCTAGAAAATGTGATTGGAGATGTACAATCTGGTATGAAGACAAGACAACAATTGATGTCTTCAGATCAAAAAGGGATTCTTGATGCCCTTTATGCTTCAAAGCAGCATGAGTTTTCAAACTCTTGTTTGTTTGTATGTTTTCTCTCACAAGATGAACCAAAGAATATTCATAAAGCCCTAGAGAATTCAAGCTGGTTAGAGGCTATGCAAGAGGAGCTTCTTCAGTTCAAGATTCAAAAGGTATGGGTGCTCGTTGATTTACCTGGTGGTGTAAGGGTAATTGGCACTAGATGGGTTTTTAGGAATAAAAGGGATGAAAGAGGCATAGTGATTAAGAATAAGGCTAGATTAGTAGCACAAGGGTACACAAAAGAAGAAGGGATAGACTATGATGAGGTTTATGCTCCAGTAGCTAGAATTGAGGCAATTAGGCTTTTCTTAGCTTATGCTTCATTTATGAACTTCACAGTTTACCAAATGGATGTCAAGAGTGCATTTTTATATGGTTCAATTGAAGAAGAGGTGTATGTTACACAACCTCCAGGCTTCACTGACCCTGACCATCCAGACAAAGTGTACAAGGTAGTTAAAGCTCTATATGGCTTACATCAAGCACCAAGAGCTTGGTATGCAACACTAGCTTCCTATTTATTAGAAAATGGATTTCAAAAAGGAAAGATTGATCAGACACTTTTCATCAAACAGCACAAGAAAGATCTTCTGTTAGTACAGGTGTATGTGGATGATATTATCTTTGGATCTACAAGGAAGGAGATGTGTTTAGACTTTGAAAAAATTATGAAAGATAAGTTTCAGATGAGTTCTATGGGAGAACTTACATTCTTTTTGGGTCTGCAAGTTAAGCAATCATCTGAAGGCATATTTATTAGTCAAGATACATATGTTGCTGAGATACTTAGAAAATTTCAATTTGCTGATTCAAAAATAGCAAGCACACCAATGGATCCTGAGAAGCCACTTCTTAAAGATGCAGATGGAGAAAATGTGGATGTACATACATACAGATCTATGATAGGTTCTTTGATGTATCTTACATCATCCAGACCTGATATCATGTTCTCTGTTTGTGCCTGTGCAAGATTTCAAGTAACTCCAAAGGTTTCTCATTTAACAGCAGTCAAAAGAATTTTTAGATATCTCAAAAGTCAACCAAGGATGGGTTTATGGTATTCTAGAGAATCACCTTTTGATTTGATAGCGTACTCAGACAGTGATTATGCTGGTGCTAGCTTGGACAGAAAGTCAACAACCGGAGGATGTCAATTCCTTGGATGCAGACTTATCTCATGGCAGTGTAAGAAGTAAACAATTGTGGCAAATTCAACAACTGAAGCTGAATATGTAGCTGCTGCAAGTTGTTGTGGTCAAGTTCTATGGCTTCAAAACCAACTTCTTGACTATGGGTACAATTTCTTACATACCATTATTCATATTGATAATAGTAGTACAATTTGCATTATTAAAAATCCAGTGCAACATTCTAAAACAAAACACATTGAATTAAGACATCATTTTATTAGAGATTGCAATGAAAAGAGGTTAATTCAAGTAATGAAAATTGCTTCAGAACAAAACTTTGGAGATCTTCTTACAAAAGCTTTTGATGTTGGTAGATTTCAGTACTTGGTAGCAAGTATTGGAATGCTTAATCTTTAAATTTTTCAATATAATGTGTTTTTGTATATAGATTTTGTTAATGCATCTAACTTTGTTATCTAAGACTACTATTAACAATATTTAAAGTTATTCATACAGTTAATCCTATGCATAATTCTAATTCAAGACAAGTACTTTGTACTTTGTTCTTTTGGTTTTAGACTAACAGTTTCAGGTATGAATGTTTGAGCTGAAAGGCTATTTCAAGTGAAATCTGCTGATCAAAGCTGTTGATCATTGCTGCTGAAAGCTGATCATTGCTGCTGATCATTTCTACTGATATAATAGGTTCATGATAGAAAAAGTTTGGGACTTCAAAACTCCTTAAAACTTCTTTCTTGAAATCTGATTATGATGTTTCACATTGAATTGATGATTTAGTTGATCAGTACATAACTGATACAACTCACTTTCTATCATTTTATACTTTCAAGTATAATGTGACTAATCTACGGATATCTGATAGAAAGAACAGCGAGCAAAAGTGAATCTAACACTTGTGTTAGAGGTAACAACTGCCACAAGCTGGAAACCCTGTAAAGAAAGCCTTTTGAATAGGTTTATCTGTACACAGGCGGTTATTTATAACTGAAAACATTGGTTCTCACACAACCAGAGGTTGCTTTAAACCGAAATTTTGACTAAGTGTCTGTTACACACTTAATCCCTTCAAAATGGTTGTAAGCAGTATGATTTTTCATAATAAAATCATATACATACTGCTAAGGCAAAAGTTTCTTAAAAGGATTTTCAAAAGATGACTTTAAAAACCATCAACAGATGGACCATGAGTCAAAAACGTCCATTGAATCACCTCTCATAGAGTTAACACACCTAGAAGTGATGAGGGCAGAATCTTAAACTCTTAAGGAATTGATGGCTTCATGTACAAATTGTCTGAAAACATTGAAAAATGCTAGATCAAATGATGATGTTATGATTGTGAGAAATATTTCAAACAAGGGGAGGATATGAATATAAGATGTTATTTGAATCTCAGGGGAGGAAATTCAAACCTAGTTTAAGGAAGATTAACCAAATGAAAAGAAAGAAAAGACAAGATCATACAAGATGATGACATAGAGGTTGAAAATGACAAGAACATTCTTTAATGTTGTATTCAGAAGAGATGAAGCATTTCAAAAGAGAAAGTTCTATCTAGGTCAAAAGTTGAAAAGATTCAATTTCAGTTCACTACGTTTGTTCATCACTTGCAAAGGTAAATTGATAGATGATATCTTGTTGAAGTCAAAGGAAGATTGCACCATCTTTTAGTCCAAGATTAGAGCAAAGTGTTAATTTTGATAAGTCAAAGATCAGAAGATCAAATGAGTTTTCCAGAATAGAAGAAGTTCAGATCAAGGGTCTGACAATGAAGTGTTTGAAAGATCTTCACAAAAGTTCTCATTTAATTCAGAAAAACATGTTTGAAGGTGATTCACATGTTTAGGGGAGGATTGTTGGGAATTAAATAAACAGAAAGAATCAGAAGAATCAGAACATAAAGGTTTAAAGAAATACATCAAGTATGTTCCTACTGATAAAGCTTAAAGCATGTTTCCACTGATGGATTCTGCTGAAGAAGGTTTCTACTGAAGGTGTTTCTGCTGATGGATTCTGCTGAAGAACGTTTTCCACTGATGGATTCTACTATGAGTCACGATGCTGCTGAGTCATACTACTGCTGAGTAGATATGCATGGAAAATATTTTTTGTTGTGTCATTAGTTGAGTGTTCAAATTGTATACTCTTATAGGGTATGACACATTATAGATATATGACTTATCATAGTTAGTAGATTGACACATCCTTAGACTAGATTATTGTAAAGATCTTCTTGGACTATAAAAGATGATCTTAGACTAGATATTGAGTACGTGTGAAAAACATAACTGTTAGAACAATAGAACAAACACAAATATCACAAGTCACGTAAGATTCAAGGTTCTTTGTAACCCTAGTGATATAAAAAGATCACTCGTATTATTTTGAATAATATTGAATCGTTTGGTGTTAACTATTCCATTTCCATATCATAAATATAATCTTCTAAGTGTGGTTAAGTAGATTCCGCATACTTAATCATATTCACACAACATATCTCATACACAAAGAACGAAGGTTTAACCACCTTATCGTGTATCGGTCTAACACACCTAACAAGTGGTTTCAGCCCCAACAAATATGATCGATCTGTTGATCAGCTTGTACTTAATCAAGCTCATACCTTGGCCATAATTGAGCTTCCATCAATGAACCGGAGAACTGGCTTAGTGGTATTCGGGTCGATTTTTATTGATTCTAATTGACAGCTGAACTTGACTGCTACTGGAGGAAAAGCAATATAAAGAGTGTCGATAAGATCCTTTCTTTTCACCCAAATTATGATCAAAACATACCAACTTATGTTTCAAAAAAGCAACAATTTACAAACAAAAAAATAATAAAAATTAAGCAAAATTAACAAACTACATATCGTGAAAATGCAGATCAAACCAACATAAAATATCATGGTTGTCAGGATCCCGATCCCTATCTTAGGATATTATGATTTTACGATACTACAAAGCAAAAACGATCCAGCTCTTACATAGGATCCTTGAAAGTTTAAGATCTTATAGGATCCCGATCTTGACTATAGGATCTTAAGATCTAATCCGATCCGATCCTACTTTTATCAGATAACAAACTAAAACACTGCAATCTTCTAGATTATTTTTTGTAAAATTTAGAAAACAACATTTTAATCTTATTAAACATTTCATAATCATAATTTAGGACAACATTTTGATGAAACATTCATATAATTTTGTGTTTATGATATATAATACTTTGTAAATTTGTATAATATTACAAAAACTATTAAGAAAATGACATTATAACAAGATCTTAAGATCCCGATCCGATCTTACGATCATGATCTTCCAAAGACGAAAACGATCCTGGGTAGAATCCCGATCTTGAAAACCTTGTAAAATATATAAAAAAAAGTACATTAATTTTACTTAAACAATGATTATAACACCTAATCTGAAAAGGGTATAATTAGATTCAATCGGATCCCTCAAAGCTGTAAAAAGATTATAACACCTAATCTGAAAAGGGTATAATCAGATTCAATCGGATCCCTCAAAAGCGGCAAAAAGATTCATAAAACCAATGGTGGTGGAATGGGACGGAGCCGCCGTGAGGCGGTGATGGAATGAAGAAAAGAGGTCGACGGAGCGGTGGAGTGAGATGCCATGAGATTCCAATGGAGACGACGGACTAAGGTGGATACAACGGGATGGTGCACGATGGAGACGACGGCTTTGCGCGACGGCGATGGCGAGTAGGAGACGTTGAGTGGTTCACCATTTTTGTATCTATGAGTGTATCCTTCTAGTCGTACATAGATCAATATAAGGTTCATTATTTTAATCCATGTTAAATGACCAAAATACCCAGTTACTCATATATTAGTTGCCCAAAAAACAAAAGTTGCCCAAAATATAATACGTTCCATGTACCTCGTACCAACAGTTGTTGGTCGGACACATGTCATCCTGTAGTTGGCTATACGCTAGTTGCCCATGGCAACCTGGGCTAAATCGAGAATATTGCAAAATCGGGCTAAAAATGCCTAGACCGCAGGACAACGGGTCATTTTGGTAATTATCTCTTTTTTTAAATGGTAACATTTTTATGTTTTTTGGATTGTTATGAGATGTGCAAAGTCGGTCAAATATTAGACCGATTGTTTTGTTTTTCCTTCCTCGACCGATGTGTGACCAACTAACCACAAAGGCCTGACATCGGTCGCTCATGCAACTCGATCGATTTATTTCCAACCCACTGCTACAAGCCTAAGGTGCATGACCTTTTTTAGATTTCCTTTTTGGCTCATTCCTACCTTTTATGACACCATATCATATTTAACTTTTATAAAATTTATTATATATAAGATCATTTGAGGACCAAACTTTTTTTACATATCAAAGGGCTAATTTTCACCATCCATCTTCCCTCCATCTTTATTTGATCTAATGGATGAGATTAATCCCAACAATTTAAAAAACCACTTTCATCTTCTTTTTTTCTTCAAATATTAATATCTTTCAAACCGTTAATTGTTAAGCGAAAAAAAACTATACCGTTACGACGACCATTTAATTATCTTTCTATAGATAGGCACTTTGATATATTTTCGACATTTTTTTTTATTTTTTTTTCGTGGCCGAAAAAATCACATGTGATATATCATATGTGATATTACATATCACATGTGATATCACATATCACATGTGATATCACACTAATATCACATGTGATGTGATATTACACTAATATCACATGTGATTTTTTTGGCTACGAAAAAAATGATTTTTTTGTCGAAAGTATATCAAAGTGCCCGTATATAGAAAGATACTTAAATGCTCATCGCGATGGTGTAATTATTTTCGCTTAACGATTAACGGTTTAAATGATATTTAAATTATAAAAAATTTGTGAAATATTAAAATGCTTTTAATCTCAACCATTAATTTCTTTTTAGATGGATGGTGGGGATGAGTCCCTTGATATGTAAGAAAAGTTTGATATTTAATATAACTCGACTCAATTTATTATTTGGTATGTTATTGTTTTTTAGGTTTTGCTAACCTATTGGGTTGTGATTAAGGTTACCATTTGTGTAAATATATCATTTAATGAACTTATTATTTCCAAATTTATGCATATTTAGTGATTCTAATTATAGAATGTGTTGATATACATGAAATGTTGATGTTTATTAATTGTTAATTTTTCAATTAAGAAACCTTAATCACAACTTTTTTTTAAAGAGGAAAATCTATCACACGTTGCATTTTTGGATTATATATATCTACTAGCTTAGAAAACCCGTTGACACCGGGTACTTTTTTAAAGAAATAGAGAAATGAGATGATAGAAAAAGTAATAACGTTAATATGTTCCTTTTAAAATATGAAACAAAAATGAGACAATGCGTTCATTATAAGATAACAAATTGTTTATGTTACAATTACACTAACAAACGTCCAAGCTTGGGGTCTCCAAAATTTATTGTGTTGAGTACCTACATAACTTTAATAGCAACATGAAGTCTTAAATCTAAAACTACCTACATAAGATTTAAAACAACAATCAACACTGAAACCATGCTTCTGCTCCTCCCGGATCACTTTTTGCAAAGACAAACATTCTATTAGTCAGGCCACTGAAAAGAGGAAAAGTCGGTCATTAGTGTCTACATTCAATAAGATATAATGATTTACAGTAACACGGTGATGTGAGGCACTAAAAAATCATCACTTAAGCTTAATAATTGATTCTGAACTACTTCCATTGCAGTAGAAAAGTCAGACCATCAGGGCATAATCGAATAAAATAATCTTATTACATTACATCACTATTAATCTTGTGTAACAAACATGTTGACCAACACCCATCTCATTAACAAAAGAATCCTTGAATTTGAATATCAAGTTAAATAGAGTCAGATATAAATGATGAGACTCCAATATCACAAACACAACTTTCTTACTATACTTTTGCAAAGTTATATAAAGTGGAATTAGCCCATCATTAAACTCATGGTACACATTTCCAAGGTACCCTACTGTCGAAAAGAATAATACTGCTGGCACATCATGTTCCACATAAAATTTGGGTCAATTATTAGTATTGAACCCATTTGGGTTTTTGGCTATTAGTGTGAGTTCATCTATGGTGGTCATAGTTGATGCCTCCCATTTTCGCATGCACGGGGTTTGATATATTCTTACTGGTCTTTCTAGGAAGTGTAGAGGAAGACCAAAAATGAAGATGAATGTATTCGAATATCGCCTTTCATTGCGCACACATCAGATCGAATACTACTTCTATCACAACATATTGTACTTGAAAATTGAAAAAAAAAAAAAAAAAAAAAAAAGATTAGAAATATGAAGAAAAATTACTCTTTTATTATGTTTTCAACTTAAACTTCAAAATAGTGACTAAACCGTATGAGTAGTTTTACTGAGAGGGACAAAAAAATGAACCTTTTCTTTTAATAAGGACTAACAATTTTTTTCTTTCAAATTGTAATAAATAGCTTAGTATTTGTGACAATCCACTGAACTAAAGGCAAACTTGAACTTTTTGTTTCTTAATATTCTCTTGGTAGATTGTTTCTTAACAGTATTTAGTGGAGGAACTTAAACATTTTATTTGGAGTTTGCTTATTTCTAATGAAATGGTAAATTGCCTTATTTGTTTCAATTATCATATGCTCAATTTGAATATTTTTATAAAGTTGGCAAAAACTTGAACACATTTATTTGGGCCAAACTTTTACTTACTTATATTTCGGTTTGTAATTGTAATAGTGTAACTGCCATGCATAATGTTATCTATAAAAATTATATCAAAAGGTAAAACCATCATAATTAGTATACCTTGAAAAGATCAAAGCTAAATCCACTCATTTGCATCATACGTTGTGTATCATTTGTGCCTGCATTGTTAAAAATGACAGAAATATGTGCAAGTCGAATCCCATTAGAAGGTCGGTGAAAGTATAGGCGCAGAAAATCAAAGCACACATCATTAGACAGATACTAATTAACCATTTTCTTCTCTGAGAATGAGTCTAAACAACCATCACAATCCAAAGAGATTTAGGAAGTACCTGTTAAGATAAACAAACACCATCATCAACAACCTCGCTTAGTATTACTAATTAAGAATTCTGGACATTGTATTATCATAACGGCCTACCATGAGCGACTACTGATGTAGCTGACATCAAATGGTACTAAAGAAAATCTCGTTCTGTAACATGGATCAGAACCTTTGAGTTAAGGGAAAAGGTATCTTTGCTGGATAAAAAAAAATATACCATAATTGTGATACCATTGCATGTCACCAGTTTTCTGACCAAAACCGTTTTGAAGAGATTCCTGAGAAGAGCAGGAAAAGACTAAAATAAGTAATTATATAGATTATAAAAACTTTAGATATCATCCGTATCACTCCACAACTTTTAACATGTATCCCTTTCAATTTCTCCTCTAAAGCACAACCAATACCTGAAGCGTCTTAAGCGGAAGCTCCTCCATATATTCATCCACATGTAATAACGACAATATTGGTAACTCAGGCGACTTTTTGTTGTGATTACAATTACTAAATACAAAATACATTATTTGGAATTGCTTATTTATAATGAAATGGTAAATTGCTCTATTTGTTTCAATTACCATATGCTCAATATGAACATTTTTGTAAAGTTGGCCAAAACTTGAACACTTTTATTTTGGCCAAACTTTTACTAACTTCTATTTCAGTTCAGTTTGTAACTGTAATAGTGTAAGAACCATTCATAATATAATCTATAAAAATTATATCAAAAGGTAATTAGTATACCTTGAATGGACCAAATGCAAATCCACTCATTTGCATCATACGTTGTATATCATCTATGGCTGCATTGTTAAAAATGACACATAAAATCAAATTATCAAATATAAGAAGCTAACCTCGAAACTACTTATTATTTCAGCCTCATCAACCCTTTGTTTGAATGCCTCCATTGTGGAATCCTATTACAACAACAGATAGCCATGTTTAAGTCCTTGTAGCAGATTTCCATCAATTAAAAAAAAGTAGCACTTGAATGTTTACTTTTGCTGATTTCAAAACCGGCAAAAATCAACCAAAACCACTATATTCCAAACCGGTCAGATCCAAAGATTATTAAAAAATCACCACCAAAACTGATGCGTGGGAATTGCACCAGGTTTTACCTCTCGAGGGATCTCGAGAAGCTTACAACCCCCACCAGGAAGTGTACCTGATCGTTGTAGTATAGTATAGTGACAAGTACCGGGGGATTGATCGTTCAACTCAGGAATAGTGTCGTTAGGATTGAAATTAATCTAAATATGTCTAAAGGTGAAGGATGATTCTTTTTGTATTTTTATATTTTATGAAAAGCAAGTAAAATCTCAGGTTTTGGAAGAGTGGGCGGAATTAGTTGCTAATCAACTAGCCCAATAACTAATAATCAAACTAATGTGCAAGAAAAATAAACTAAGGTTCTACAAGATAAGTGAAGCATGTCTACCTATGATATGTTACTCCTTGCTAGCTATCCAATTCTACCTATTGAATTGTTACACCTTGTTTTAATTGACGGGTTGTATTCCTTAATACCATTCGTGGGGTGGCGTACGTACTTCCCCAACTCTATAAGCTCCTACTTCACTCCTATGTCGAGCCTGCAAGAAGCTCCTAACATGGGATCATTAGAATTCGCTCATGCATAAAATACAGCCATAATAACCTAGTACGCATTGGTTCATGTTTCTTAAGACGTTTAAGCATGTCACCATTGGAAGTCTGCCAGTTTTCTTAAGCCTAACATCGAATACAATCAACCAAACAAGAGACAATAGGAATCAAGAATTATAAGCTAAATCAACTAGACCTATCGAAGTGTCACACCCTAATTGATGAAGATAGGCACAAACATCAACAAGGAATCAATAAGATCTAATCAATTATATACAAGTTTCACACAATCATAAGTAGACACAAGGTGAATTAACAAAAAATCATCAAAGAAGAGCAAGCAACAATGATAATGGAAAACATAATTAAGATAGAATCAACAAACCAATACATGATGTTTATGGAGTGATTGAAACCCTCTAAGTTGCTAAAAAAACACCTACCTAAACCCAGGAATCGACCTTAGGGTTTAGGGCTTACAAAAAGTGAAGTTATGATGTTATATTTATAGGCTGATTTTCTGTCGGCCTGATCATGATGGCGTCAGACCAATCATGACGGCGTCATGACCAACATTTCTTCACCAAATTGTGGATCTCTTCGTCCTCTTCGCGTGGGCTTTTGAATCACCTAAATCCGAGTTCGTATGCAAAAGTTATGACCAAAACAATATCAGCTACTCTGCGCGCAAGTTTTGACAAGTTAACACGTGACGGCCTACGTGACGCCTTCAGGAAATCTTCTGGGCCATCACTCTTTAATTTTACACGTGACGGCCTTGGGTGACGCCGTCATGTCCCTAGTACAAAACTCTCTGGACCGTCACGGTATTTATCCACTTCTACCTCATGTATTACTCTTGACGCCGTCATGTAGAATCTTGTAACGCCCTCAGGTACTATTCCCAGCTAGGAAAATTAAGACTTTAACGTTTTCTTCACTTTTATGTTCCAAAAACGTCCTAAATGCTTCCTTTTCCAGAATTCACTCCAAAAGTACCTAAAATCACAAAAGGAACGATTTAGGGTAATATTTGATCAAATAAATTCAATTCCGGGCTTAAATGACCCCCTAAAAACGGATCATTTTTCGCCTCATCATATACCCTTACACTTGAGATTTGCTTGTCCTCAAGCAAATGCGCTTTTATTCTAATCAAAATACAAGTTAGGGGTCATTTAACACTAATATAAAAGTAATTACAACAAATAATCATTCCACTAAAGACCAAAGACAAGCACGGAGGTCATACACTAGCACCTCACAAATAGTGTTTAGATACTCACATCTCTCAGGTGTAATAAAGTATATATCACAATATGAAAATGGGAAACATCTCTCACTACCCGTCATAGCAAAATAGATTACCATAGGCTTGAGAAATGATCAAACCTCCACCACATGGCGTAAGCACCTAGGATAAACTATCAAAGAGGTCTTTTAAAGGGTTATAACGTTAAGTGTAGGGATATGGAATACATGGTTTTGTTGGATATAGGCAATCTTTACTGGTGGCGAGTTAATAATCTTGGTTAATTACATGTACAATATGGCGTTGCTAAGCCAAGACTAGACTCGACTTAAGCTAATAAATCAAAAATAACAAAAACATAAAATAAACATAGAATGAAACGGGATGGTAGTCCGTATGTTTTTTCTCTTTTCTTTTTCTATTTTTTTTCTCTTTTTTTATTTATTTTTTATTATTATTATTTTTGAATACATTCTTACCATACCATCCAAAATAATACATCATAGGGAATGCACATTCCCCTTACATTTGAATTTTTACATACTTTACAATAAACTAATCTAATGACTCGAATAAAAAAAATCAAAACACTTGGAGTACTTTTAAGATTAACGCACATATGGGGGTAATAATATGATATTCTTCCCCGTTACTCCATAACATAAGTACTTTACCCATGAGTCCCAATCGTCCCAAAACAATATGTACAAGGATATGACTCGACTTAGCAACTATGTAATCAATTAGATAATTAACTAAGGGTTTAAATAAATAACAATAATGCACTAAAGATGAGTGCATACACGGAAGGCTAAGGCGATTTGGGTGTACATTTAAGTGGGTTGTAACTAATTCTTCCTTTAAGTAAGATGCTTAAAGTTAAAAACGAAAAGATAGGCTCAGAGGGGTGTACTAGGGGTTTCGTGTACTAAGAATGAGTACAACGCTAAGGTGTGGGAAAAATTAGTTGACTTAACTAGCCAAGTAATATGACTTAAATGGTCAAGTAATTATGACACGGGTTTAACACAAGGGTGATCCTAATGCCTCTTATCATATAGTAAATCCTACTACACGAATGTAGTCTCACTAGCGGTCTCGGGATGCATCACTAACGCAAGTTCTAGAATCTAAATGCTACCGGTACACTCATAAGCACTAATAGTAAATGCTTTTCCTATCAACTCTAAAGGCGAACCTCAAATATTTGGGTGGAAAATTTTTCTGAATGGTACGGTTTTGTGCTAGTCATACAATCTCCTATCCATGAGACGCTTGCTATGGATAAAGTTTCACTCCTAAATGTTGTAAAAAATTTTAAATTTGGCGCTAAAATTACACTAACAAGTATTTCTCATAGTTTTATTACACACTTACCATCAAACAAACAAACTCAAGTGCAATAGTACCCTATAAGGTATCATCATTTACCCTCCCCTTACAATTAGGATGAACATTGTCCCCAATGTTCAATTAAAGAATGTAAAAGTAAAATAGGTAAAAGAATGAAATCAAATACTCCCCTGATTCGTTCGGTGTGGATAGTGTGGTAACAAGGTTAGATCTTCCTCCAAGAAAATGAACATTCAAAGCTTCCCTTCCAAAAAAATAAATCATCTTCTTGTCATACATAACCTGTTAAACCTGAGAAAACAATCACAAAAACCCAAAGCATCAATCCGAACAAAGAAAACTCACAACTAGATGTAATTCCAGACTTAGGAATAAAAACAAAATAATTATAGATATAATGCTTGTGGAATGAATGTTTACAGATTTCCTGGAGTTTATAAAACTAAAGAATCAACAAAAACTTTAAGACTCCGTTAGAAAAACAAAACTCGCAAAATTTCCAGAATTTTACACATGACGCCGTCAGGAATTAATTCATGACACCGTCAGAAGTGACCTGCAGAAATCTTTATGTTAAATTTCCGGAAAATTTCTGGAAAAAACTTATGTCTTATTTCCTAGAAAATCCTGCAAAACATCATTATGACTCGATACAAGCATTTGACTCAAACAATTACTAATATACATGTTCATTTAATATTGTTGTAGATTATGCTAAATTTCGTTCTTATAAACAAATTTGGGTCTCCCCTTACACTTAGCTTTTGAAAAATACCTTTATATGCAATTAAGACAAAGTTAAAAACAAATAAAGCATTTTCACAATTTGCTTTGAAACATGAGCCACAAACAACAAAAATAAAACATGCATACGGAAACAATTAAAACCAAACAAACAAACAAATAAATAAATAAATCTTGGGTTGCCTCCCAATAAGCGCTTGTTTTTGTTCGAGTCACGAGCCTGACTCTACCCTTATTTAACGGAAATAGGGGAGGTTTTCCCTACACTTTGAATTAAGTGCGGGTGGAAGTAGTGATACACACCCTTAGGGTGGAAATATGCCACGTGAGGTGAAGGGGGTGAGTGAATGGCTTCCTTCATCCTAAAACTACCCGGATAATATTGGTTGATGGGTGGGTCGGTTCCTGTTTTGTCTCCTAGAAATATATCTAAGGATGGAAAGGTGTGTAAAGATTGAGGTTCCGGTTCATCAACACTAGGAAATTCCCTAGAACTAGGAGTAAGGTTATCACTACAAGTATTCAAATCTATATCCTCAAGTGGTGCCTGGTCCAAGGGTTCTACCTCCATCGGAATTCCTAAAGTTTCTTCTACTTCTTCCGGGTAAGTTACGGGCGGTGTGTGTGCCTCAAATGATGGTTGAGTATTTTGTGGGCTTATGTTATTGACCTCATCATTCCATGTGTCAAGATCACCTATATCCTCATCATTTGTTTTGGTAGAATCTATCCTAAGCATTCTCCTAAGTATCTCACGTGCATCTCTAGGCATCTCAACTTCTATGTTCGAATCATAAGGATCATCCTCAATAATCTTATATTTAATTTGCCTAAAGGATTCATCATGTGTTCCTTGAGATTCTAAGTCATTGGTCATAAAACCTAGGTCTTTTTAATCAATGTGGTCATGCTCGGCTAAATCCTCCTCAATTGTTTTCTTAGGTAGTGATAATAGCAAACCTAGTGCTTCATCCAACTTATGATTTGTTGCAACGGCTCTCTCCATAATTCCTTGGCAAACTAGGTCGCATTTCCTATTGGCCTCACTAAAACGAGATCTTAAACATGGAGGTTGTTCATAAGAATCTATCCTAGGTAAAGGCTCATATGATTCATAGGTGTCTCTAAATGAGGTATTTTGAAATCTTTGGTGTTCTAGCCACTTAACCTTATCTTTCAATCTTAGAAGTCTAAGTGAAAAGTCCATTTGAAGCAAATTACAAACAAAATCACGAAGAAAAGATAGACTACGAGAAAGCTACAAAATAAAAAGAATAAATCTCACTTGATAGGAATCTAATGAGTAGACCTAATAAAAATCAAATTCAACCTAAACAATAACTATTCCCCGGGCTGCATCGCCAAAAACTTGATGCGTGGGAATTGCACCAGGTTTTACCTCTCGAGGGATCTCGAGAAGCTTACAACCCCCACCAGGCAGTGTACCTGATCGTTGTAGTATAGTATAGTGACAGGTACCGGGGGATTGATCGTTGAACTCAGGAATAGTGTTGTTAGGATTGAAATTAATCTAAATAGGTCTAAAGGTGAAGGATGATTCTTTTTGTATTTTTATATTTTATGAAAATCAAGTAAAATCTCGGGTTTTGGAAGAGTGGGCGGAATTAGTTGCAAATCAACTAACCCAATAACTTATAATCAAACTAATGTGCAAGAAAAATAAACTAAGATTCTACAAGATAAGTGAAGCATGTCTACCTATGATATGTTACTCCTTGCTAGCTATCCAATTCTACCTATTGAATTGTTACACCTTGTTTTAATTGACGGGTTGTATTCCTTAATACCATTCGTGGGGTGGCGTACGTACTTCCCCAACTCTATAAGCTCCTACTTCACTCCTATGTCGAGCCTGCAAGAAGCTCCTAACATGGGATCATTAGAATTCGCTCATGCATAAAATACAACCATAATAACCTAGTACACATTGGTTCATGTTTCTTAAGACGTTCAAGCATGTCACCATTGGAAGTCTGCCAGTTTTCTTAAGCCTAACATCGAATACAATCAACCAAACAAGAGACAATAGGAATCAAGAATTATAAGCTAAATCAACTAGACCTATCGAAGTGTCACACCCTAATTGATGAAGATAGGCATAAACATCAACAAGGAATCAATAAGATCTAATCAATTATATACAAGTTTCACACAATCATAAGTAGACACAAGGTGAATTAACAAAACATCATCAAAGAAGAGCAAGCAACAATGATAATGGAAAACATAATTAAGATAGAATCAACAAACCAATACATGATGTTTATGGAGTGATTGAAACCCTCTAAGTTGCTGGAAAAACACCTACCTAAACCCAGGAATCGACCTTAGGGTTTAGGGCTTACAAAAAGTGAAGTTATGATGTTATATTTATAGGCTGATTTTCTGTCGGCCTGATCATGATGGCGTCAGACCAATCATGACGGCGTCATGACCAACATTTCTTCACCAAATTGTAGATCTCTTCGTCCTCTTCGTGTGGGCTTTTGAATCACCTAAATCCGAGTTCGTATGCAAAAGTTATGACCAAAACAATATCAGCTACTCCACGCGCAAGTTTTGACAAGTTAACACGTGACGACCTACGTGACGCCTTCAGGAAATCTTCTGGGCCATCACTCTTTAATTTTACACGTGACGGCCTTGGGTGACGTCGTCATGTCCCTAGTACAAAACTCTCTGGACCGTCACGGTCTTTATCCACTTCCACCTCTTGTATTACTCTTGACGCCGTCATGTAGAATCTTGTGACGCCGTCAGGTACTGTTCCCAGCAAGGAAAATTAAGACTTTAACGTTTTCTTTTATGCTCCAAAAACGTCCAAAATGCTTCCTTTTCCAGAATTCACTCCAAAAGTACCTAAAATCACAAAAGGAACGATTTAGGGTAATATTTGATCAAATAAATTCAATTCCGGGCTTAAATGACCCCCTAAAAACGGATCATTTTTCGCCTCATCAAAAACCCTAAGTATAAAATTTAAAATTGGGGATTAAAAGTATACCTGATAGTCAGCCGCATAGTCAATTCCGATCTCTAATTCGAACACCTAATTTAAAAACACACAATAAACCATTAGTAACTCATAATCAATCTGAAAAAACATACCTTGTTGTTTGAGATTTTAGGAGGATTAAGAAGATCGTATATTAAGCATCTGTATAGAATAAGCATCAATTCAAAACCTAATTTATTTGATGAACATAAACTGATATTGAATTGAAAGCCATAGTGGAATCAATTGAAACAGAAAGGTAGATATATGATTTTGAATGGGTGACATTAATTGGTGATTGACATTTAATGGTGATTTGAAACTGAATCGGTTGATTTGAATTAAGAATAGTGTAGGAGAAGCTTGTAATGGAGGAGCGTATAAGATTTTTGGAAAGGGTTGTGTGATTAAATGCGATTGAATGTGTTTGAAAAGGGCGTACTCAAGAAGCTTTGACTTCTATGTGTTTTCATTTACAAAACCGTATGCATTTAGGACTTGTGCTTTGTATCTAAATATGGAATTCCACATCACTGCATTAAACCAATTTTTAATGCTTGATGCTTAGAAAGGCTTGTACAAAAGCTTATTTTACTAGATAAAATAGATACACATGTATCTCGTGTGAATTAATAAACTCAAAAATTCTAAATGTTGAGTCCGAAGTGTACGTTTTTAAGTGGCTTTCATCAAAAGGGTACGTATTACGCGTCGACTTTTTTCTAGATTAATGTAGAACTAGTCGGGTCTTGGATAGCCGCGTTGCGGCGTGGCGTCGTAGTCGGAGCACGTTAACAAATTCAATCACTGACTAATGATACAAATTACTTAAAATGGGTAAGCATACATGAAAGTTTAGACTAAATATGAGAAGTTCTACACAATAAATGGCTAATGGTTTCAAGTAAAAACATGCTGTTGAATTTTTTGCTGCCAGACACGAATCACCAATTTATTTTCTGCAGGCTACAACATTTGCACACATACTTTGCATTTCAGTAGGACCGACAATAGTAGCAGTATTTCTTGCAAATCATTGTAATCTTTCTCCAGGTGGTTAGTCTTTCCAAAATGCACGGCGATTTTGAAACTATGTTGCAAACAAATCTGATTAAATGAGTACGTAGTAGTGAGTAAGTGTGAGTGGAACATATTATCCGTAACATACTAACATGTTAGAATTTAGTACTCGCATTACCTCGGGTCGTTAGATGTGTGTGTCGTATTCTGATATGACGTGGAAGCGCCATGATCTTATGCATTACTAACTCTATTTGTTCATGTATCATTGTGGGTTGGTACCTGTACCCTGTAAACACTAAGTAAATATCAAAATGAGTCAATTGTAGCAAACACTAAGTAAATATCAAAATGATTCAATTTTGAGTCGTTTAGCTATGTGACGTATACATGGACTTCTTGTCAATCTGTTGAACTAACTCGTCAATCTTGAGATTGCCTCAAGATCTCCGTTAGTAACCTACAAAGAGGATGACACGACTATAGTTATTTTCTAACAGGCGAAATACAGTTACATATTTATGACATATTAGTTAAATGTTCTCCGAAACTGGAACTCGGCTTACCCGTGGCTAACGACTTTGGACGACCAATATTAGCCTGTGAAAATGTGAAATGTCAGGTATGTTTTACTATAGTTAGGGTCTGCGCGAAGTACTACATATATAGGTCTACCTTCAAGGAGCTGTACATGAATAATATTTAAAATCAGAATAAAGAGTCAGAAGGTTCAACTAAACGGCCATAACGCTGAGTATTGATGGCTTTTTACACCCATAATATTTTATATTCTCTAACGGAGAAATTAATAGATAGCTAAAAATTGAAACAATTTAGAGGTCGCCTTAAGCATTTTTTGTAATCTATTTTACACATAATATTTTATCATTTTTAATATTTTGGGAAAAAAGGTACTTTATGTCAGAAAAACAGTTTCAGCCCGTTACCCAGCCGATCGGACCCCATTGTGAAAGCCATAATCTTAAAAGAGAGTGAGAGAGTGAGAAAGAAGTCACATCTAAAGCATTAGTTCCTTTGTCCACAAAGGATTTACCACAGTCATAAAAGGCAGCATTTCTTCTAATAGCTAAGTAAAAAATACCTGAAGGGTCCACCGCGTTAGCAAGTTTTACGATATCTTGGTTGGCAGGAGATATTGTTAGTATAATGGAGTTGGGCTGTGTGGCTGAGAATGTAGTTGACTTTCTGTTGTTGATATTTTTTTAGAAGCTTAGGATTTCAGAAGCTTCTTAACCTTTGACCCGCACATGGATATTGTACTATAAATCAAATTCACTCTACACTTAAATGTGTTGCACGACTGACTCGAGCCTATTGTGGGACTGAATTTGGCAACATGTAAAAAGAGGCTCAGACCTGCAATCCATTGACACAGTCTACGCACCCGCCATGGCTGCAACCATGTGTTCTGGTTACCCTGCCAAGGTACGGGAATACGATCACGACACTCATGGAATAGTGAATATGCAGGAATTTCATCATCGCCTTTTGCAATAGATTCCTATATCATCAAGACGATACTGTGGATGCGTTAAAATGGGTTCAAGTGTCAAAAATACTGGAGAAGCATGGTCCACTGTTTCTTGCCTAATCATCCTCACATATACTCATCTTAATGATTCGCTTCCATTGGTTTTCTTATACAGAAAAGACACACATAAACCTACAATATTGGTGAACCCTCACCTCAAACCGTCCATTTTGATCGGCTCTTCATCTACAACAGAACACAATAGAGGGCTTGAAGCGAGGGTTTAGGAATGTTCTAGGTTTATGTGTGTCGTTTGTGTATAAGAAAACAAATGGAAACGGATTATTAAGATGGGTATATGTGAGGATGCTTGAGCAGTAATCAGTGCGCCAAAGTAAGGCCAAAAAAATTGGCGGGTGTATTCGCAAAATAAACCGTTGCATTAACCAAAAACAAAAGTATAATCAGACATCAAAAGAGTTAAATAAACTATCCAAACACACATGGCATGTGAGAATGAAGAAAGTTTGTGCCTTGCACTGGCTATGAAGTGCATTGTATAGTTACTACTGCCCATCCTAATAGGAAAGTTGTAGCGTACGTGTACCTTCAAGTAAATCACCAAAATCATTTTAACTAAAGCAGAATTATGTAAGAAAAAAAAGACTATTTTGAAGTCTTAAATGCACCATCAGTTATAGTAAAGCCCTGCCAGTAAGTGCAAGTATAGTTTAAAAAGATTTCTTAAGAATCAATCGTGACTCTGTTACATGGCAATATTTTTTTGGTAGTGCTAATAGGAAGACATTCTTACTTGTCAAGCTTTATGTAAATGTTGGTAATGGCACGACATAGAGCAAACACCATAATTTCTTGATTTTATAAACGCCATTGAAGCTATGTAAGTGCAGTTACTGAACCGGATGCCATATATAAAAACACGCGGTCATCAAACATACTACTCTCCATCATGTGATCCAAAACAAACTATTCAATAAAAAGGAACTAAAACATTTATAATAGATTAGAAACTTATACCAGTGGCCTGACAATATGCACTTATCAGCAATACGTTGAGATGAAACAGCAACCAGGTGTCAATCCTCAACCAAGACTAATATAATCTAAAAAGGAAAATCAAGTAGAATAATCAGATAATGGCACTGTCTATCAATCCTTAATTCTTGCATCTGGCAAGTAATATACTCTGCGTTTTTTTGAAGTAATAGTTTGAATAATGTACCTTTTTTTTACTGGAGTCTCGTATTTTGTTAGATCCATGCTAACTCCAACAATTTGGTAGTTAAGATAGCTGTGAAACAGAAAAAAATTGTCAACACAATTAGAGATGACAGTTGACCACAGTCGATATTTTCAGAAGTAAATTGGGTAAAAGGAATGACTCAAAAGTCAATCCAATCAGTTTGAACATGTACCTATATTTTACTTGGGTTTTGCCAAATCCATTTGACCCATTATTAGAGTTTTGCAAAGAAATATAGAAGTAGTGTATAAAACTTATCTGTGATTAACTACACTAATCACGTTAAGTCTAGAGCTGCATAACATACAAAAAATATAACAATGGAAAAGATAGATATTGTACTTACCAAAAAGGCCTGGAAATTACGCCCAACTTGTGACTCAAATGTTTAGATACATTAGGCCATTAAGCACCTCGAATCATTTGAATCCAAAAGAATTTTTTCGAAATTTCAATTCTTATCATGCTTTTGTTGAAAAGTCAATGGCCTAAGAAACTGTTATCAAAACATGAAGCATTAGTACAACATCAACACCCGAATTTTACAACAGAAAAGTAAAATTAATTACTAAAAATAGCAAACCCGATATCATAAATCATAAAACATAAACGCTAATTTATCCCCCCAAAAATACATAGCGTGATCAAACATACAGCAGAAACGCTATTTTGCACACACAAATATAAACATTACCATGAGAAATTTAACATTAATAATTTAATATGGAAAATACTTCAAACCTAAAAGGTAATTTACAAAACCTAAATTTGATCTACCTAACCTAATCCTACATAACGAAAAAGGAAAAAAAAAATGTATCTTGTACACTTCCCTGTACATCGCCTCACGTAGCACTGTAAAAGGCATAAAATATTCCAAAAGCCGTTACTTTGGATCGGGTTTAAAGTTGTCAGCCGGTGATTTCTTTATTCGGATAATCACCAGAACGGAAAAAAAATAAAATAAAAGGAAGGTGTGGGAGAGAAGGATAGTATACCCTCCTTGCCGGAAACCACGGTAGATGGTGTTAGGAGGACTGGATGTGGATCCGGTTGCTGTGTTACTTTGTTGAAGTGAGAGAGGGTTTGATGTGTCTGGAGAATTCCAGATGGTATGATGCGTGTTTATGTGATGAGGGTTTGATGTGTCTGGAGAAGACCAATGCTGTAGCTACTTGCGACATGGACCAACCCAAAAAAAAAAAAAAAAAGAAATGTAGCCCACATATTAAATGGCATCGAAACGGTGTCGTATCTGATTCTATTTAATATATATAGTAATTTAGGTCTTCATGTCCCACTTCGACTGTAACCTAAATGTTAAAAACACTTTTAGTCTTTTACACTTTGAATTCTTGCCAACATATATTGTGACAACACTATATGGAAATTGTATTTTGGGTTTTATAAAATGTGTTAAATTTGGGGTTTATAAAACTGAGACTCGATATTTTGACGTGTTTGAGCTTTAAGACCGAAATCACTTATGATTTTATAAAATATCTTAAATATCACATGCAAACATGTATTGAAAGATCAAATGTTGTTGGATAGGTAGAAGGTCGATTTTGAAAACCAAGCGCGCGAAGACAATATCTGGTGCCTCGGCGCGCTGGCATGCGAGTCTAACGTGCTAGAAATGTTGTCTTTATTTGCTTTAGTTGGAAGAGTTAAACTCTCCTTCATGGGACGGGTAGTTAAGTTTACTACTCGAAACCAAACCGTACAAGGCGGGTAACCTGACATGCGGATATCCGAAATGAGCAGTTACCCGTGGTTCGGGTCACGGTTAACCATTTTATAGATTTAATCGAGTTTAACCGTATCAATAATAACATGATCTAAAACGTAAAATGTAATTTTACTAAGATTAAGCAAAACTAATAGAAAGTCATATAGAAGTTATTCCGTCATAATAACTGCATTCAAATAAACATACACAATAAATTTATCCGAGAGATATTTATGAGAAATGTAGTAGAGAAATTAATATAGGTTAATAGGGTGACATTCATAGAAAGTAGACGTTATTTGGGTATGATTAGTGAATTTTGGATATTAATGGTAAGGGTTTTCTTAATTTGTGTTTTTAGGGCACAAGTTAAACAAATAAAAAAAAAGTACAAAAATTACTCAGAAATTCACAAAATAGTATTTAAAGGTATTAAGGGACTACAAAATTCATAGATCCCTAAGTACTGTTTTGAATTTTTTTTGTGAGTCTATGTATCTTTTTGGCATGCTTAACTTGTGATCTCACACAAGTTAAAAAGAAACCCCTAATAGTAACACTAATTAAGAATTAACCTTCTACTTTGAAGATTTATGCATTTATGTTGTTGTTAGATGAGCCTTCAAGAAAATATGAGAGAGATGATAATCTTTTTTGAAAATCTATTTACCATTAATTAATGTTGCCTTGATATGGCGAATCATGCGTTAAAATAAATTTAGGTGGCTTTTAGGAGAGGTTTCACGTAGGATGAGATGACACATCATCTTTTTGAAATCTTACATGGTCACACCACTTCATTTCTTACTTTAGCATTCATGTCTTCTTTCTTTCTTCATTTACCTCCTCATAGTTTTTTTTAACTTTTTACCTCCAATAATCACCACTCTCTCATCTTTTAACAAAATATACATTTTATATAAATATATCTAACAAAATACCCCACACACACTAATAAATTAAATATTTAATAACATAAACACCCCATACCCTCACAAACACACACACACACACTCACCAAAAGTGAGCAGCTCACCATTCGTCCTTTGTTTTGGCCATCCTCACGCGCCACCCAAACACCCTACAATGGGGCCTCACGCGTGACACACCCAATAAAAGGCCTCACGCCTTACCATTGGGACCAGTCTTAAATAATATATATATTCAACGAATAAGTATATTTTATCGTTAGGTCGTAATAGTTAGGTAAGGTGTAATTATAATATGGATAGTCATGATTTGGATCTAAATCTTATATAAAAAACATTAGAAGATTTAGATCCATGCAGGACATGTTATGTAGTAGTTCGCCTATGGGCTATGAAGTTTTATCAATAAGATGATCTTTTCTCAAAAGCGGCTTCCAAATCCTTTCTCAACGACATTAAACATTCGTAGTTCACTTGGATTTCTAGTAGGAAAATGAAACTTTCGTTCAATTGTGAATATTGGTTTTGTTATTCTTCTAATTCTCTACCCCTAGCTGTACCATGCAATTTGTTCTTTCTTTTAACAGCGAATATTCATTAGGAAACAACAATATAGCAAGACGCTAGAAAGCAACAAAAGCAAATTTTAAGATTGGAAATATCGCTAAAACCAGGTAGTGGGGATGGGGATACACAGTGGCGGACCCAGGATTTTTCAAGGCGGGGGGCAATTTTTTTTTTTTTATAAAATCGTGATGCACTTTAATAAAAAGGTCATAATTTTATTTTTTTTACACTAAAACCTAAGGTTTTTACATTTTTGGCTTCAAGGTGGGGGGCAATTTGATTTTTTGGAGGGGTGCACTTTAATAAAAAGGTCCAAAAAAAAATTTTTTTACACTAAAATCTGAACTTTTTCGACAAGTCGTGGAGGGCACCGCCCCCCCAAACTTTGTACATGGGTCCGCCCCTGGGGATACATCGATTAATATACACTAAGATGAAATGTTGGCCTGAGATGGGAGCATTTGTTCCAACGAAGGTAAGTAAGTGGATAGATTTGTGATATGGTGGCACGTACTTTATTCATGAACACAGTGTTAACATTATCCCTATGGCACTCCCTAGTAGGGGTGTTAGTCGGGTTGACCTGGTCGGGTTCTGGTCAATTCAGGTCGGATCAATTCGAGTTGAGGGTAAAAAACATACTTGAAACCGACCCTATTTAGAACTCGAGTTAGTCGAATTCGGGTCGTGTCAATCGGGTCGGGTCAATTCGAGTTCGGGTCAACTTGAATATAAGTAAAATGAGTAAAACAATTGCTTTCTTCAATATGTTTACATTGTAAAAGTGTTAGTCGAGTCAGGTTGGTCGGGTTCGGGTCAATTCGGGTTGAGGCTAAGAAAAATATACCCGAACCCAACACTATTTTGAAGTGGGGTTAGTCAGGTTGACCAGAATAAGATTATTGACCCGAGTAACCCACCCGAATAGGCTTAATCGAGTTCGGGTTCGGGTTCAAGTCGAGCTCGCGTCAAAGGCCTTTTTGACACCCCTACTCGGAAGTATCTTCTATTGAAAATTGGAGTTGTTATAATAGATTAACAAGTAGAAGGCGCCCGCCGCGTTGCGGCGGAGTTTTGCGCCAAATTTTATAAACTCTTTTTAACCTCGATATGTCATTGTTCGTAATATTGCGGCATGTTCAGTTATATGATTATTATTAAAAAGTTGTTAGATATCTTTTTTTTTTTTTTTTTTTTTAAATATGCTAAATTTTAAACTTTTCATATAAAAGCAAACGCATGTCAAAAGCATATTAATATTAGACTTTTTTTTTAATGCGTAAGCGTTTCTAGCGGTGTAAATCTTTAGATATTTGTTATATATTTAGTAAATAAACTTTGCTATATAAACAAAAAAATTAAACATAAACTTTTATAGAGCCGTACGTCTTTGGCCTTTATAATATTAAAAAAGTTTAGAATATTTTTTAAAGTTATTTGATTGGTTAAGGGTGCATTTTGAATATTCTTTTATTTAAAAAGTACTAGTTATAATGCCCGCGCATGCGCGGGTTTTTTATTTTATTTTTTGAAATAATTATTTAAAAATTTTAAGCCTATTGTTAATTGCATCTTATCTATATTTTTTGTATTTATCTTCTACTTGTGTTATGGATAAATATAAAATGTTACCTAATAAGAAAATAATCATTTTTTTAAAATATCTTATCTATATTTTTTGTATTTATCTTTTACTTGTTTTATAGATAAATATAAAATGTTACCTAATAAGTAAATAATATTTTTTTTGAATATCTTATCTATATTTTTTGTATTTATCATCTACTTGTGTTATGAATAAATATAAAATGTTACCTAATAAGAAAATAATATATTTTTTTTTAAATAAAATTATTACTAAATAATGTATGAATTGATTTTTTTGAAATGAAAAATTCCCAATAGGGGATTTGTTTTATTATATAAAAGATACATATATTAAATTTCACCATTTTTTATAAAACCGTACGTATGCCAAAAGCATATCAATATTGGGCTTGTTTTGTTCGTTATCGAGAGACCTATTTGGCAGTAATTTTTTTATTTAAGAAACGGCTAGAGATTTGTTAGATATTTGTTAAATAAAGTTTGTTATATAAAAAAGTCGTAAATATTAAAAAGTTCATGGTGTGTTTTATAATTTTTTTTAATAGTAGTGTATTGGTCTTCCGCAGCATGCATAAAGATAGTAGGCACGTTGGACCAACATAAGCCCGACCCATAAAATTTGCGAATAAATATTATTTTATAGCATGCCGCTCAAAGCGGTGTGCTATAATATTTTGAAGTAATTTTTTTATTTAAGAAATGGCTAGACATTTGTTAGATATTCGATAAATAAAGTTTGTTATATAAAAAAGTTGTAAATATTAAAAAGTTCAGGGTGTGTTTTAAATATATATATTCTTTTTAGTTTTTACTAATAGTAGTGTATTGGTCTTCTGCAGCATGCATAAAGATAGTAGGCACGTTGGACCAACATAAGCCCGACCCATAAAATTTGTGAATAAATATTATTTTATAGCACGACGCTAAAGCGGCGTGCTGTAATATTTGGCAGTAATATTTTTATTTAAGATACGGCTAGAGATTTGTTGATATTTGATAAATAAAGTTTGTTATATAAAAAAAATTTTAATATTAAAAAGTTCAAGGTGTGTTTATAATTTATTTATTTATTTATTTATTTTAATAGTAGTGTATTGGTCTTCTGCAGCATGCATAAAGATATTAAGCACGTTGGACCAACATAAGCCAGCCCATAAAATTTGAGAATAAATATTATTTTATAGCACACCGCTTAAAACGGTGTGTTATAATATAGGGTAAAAACCATACAATAGCCACGTACTTTCCAAAATTGTCCGTCTAGAATCACTTACTTTTTTATTACCTTACTTCACCAACGAACTATCAAATTCTGTTCGACTTCACCAATATAACCTTGAAGTGACAATTTTACCCTTATCTTCTATACCCTCACTTGCATCGTTAGTCCTTAATACTAACGTCCGTTAGTCCTTTTGCACCTTTTTGTTCGTTTTTTAGAAAAAATATTTTTTTTCGAAAATATTTTTGAAAAAATTATTTTTTCTAAAAAATATTTTTTTTTTCGAAAATATTTTAAAAAAAATATTTTTTTTTCTAAAATTTTTTATTCAAATATTTTTTAAAAAAAAATTTCGAAAAAAATATATTTTTTATTCAAATATTTTTCTAAAATTTTTTTATTTTTTTTTCTAAAAAATATTTTAGAAAAAAAATATTTTTCTAAAAAATTTTCGAAAAGAAAATATATTTTCGAAAAAAAAAAATTCTAAAATATTTTCGAAAAAAATATTTTTTAGAAAAAATAATTTTTTTTCGAAAATATTTTTCTAAAAAATTTTCGAAAAAAAATAATTTTTCTAAAAAATATTTTTTTTCGGAAATATTTTAGAAAAAATATTTTATTCAAATATTTAAAAAAAAAATTATTCGAGAAAAATTATTTTTTCTAAAAAATATTTTTTTTCGAAAATATTTTAGAAAAAATATTTTTTTTTTCTAAAATTTTTTATTCAAATATTTTTTTTAAATTTTTTTATTTTTTTTTTTCTAAAAAAGATGCAAAAGAACTAACGGACGTTAGTATTAAGGACTAACGATGCAAGTGAGGGTAAGGAAGATAAGGGTAAAATTGTCATTTCAAGGTTATACTGGTGAAGTCGAACAGAATTTGATAGTTCGTTGGTGAAGTAAGGTAATCAAAAAGTAAGTGGTTCTAGACGGACAATTTTGGAAAGTACGTGGCTATTGTATGGTTTTTACCCTATAATATATATAGAGAATAGGACCACCAATTCATTAAGTTCATAATACCCAAGGAGGATGTCTGGATCAAGCCCAGGGGAAGGCTAAGCCTAGTGGTAGAGGCGGGCCAAGCCCAAATGCAACTAAAATAGGTGGTCTTGGGCTCTGGGCAGTAGTTTGTTCGGCAAAGGGTGTTGTTTGGCAAATATATTAATCTCAATACTCATGTAACAAAGCCGAACTGAGATGTCAAGAACACGACCAAGACATGAGCAAAAGTCAGATACTACAGACATACCAATCGCTAAACATTCTACCATATGCCCATCCCACCCCCTCCCTCTCTCAATCCCATGATAAGCATACATAATCCACAGCTCAATCTTTACAGCATTTAAAAGAAAGAGTAAACGACATTTTTGGTCATTGTGGTTGTATCAAAATTGCACTTTCAGTCCAATTTTGAAAAAGTGAGACATTTCAGTCCAAAAGTCCATGTGGACTTCACTTTTGGTCCAATTTTCTAACCTAGTTAATTTAGTCGTTAAGTCAATTGCAACATTAGTCCTTTAAACTAACGGTCGTTTGCAATGTTTGCACCGTTAGTTCTTTCAGTTAAATAATTGGAAAAAAAAATAAATTTTTTTTTTTTCCAAAAATATATTTTTTTTTAAATTTCTAATAAAAAAAATTTTGACGAAATTTTTTTTTTCCAAAAAAAAATAATTTGAAAAAAAAAATTCTAATAAAATTTTTTCTTAAAAAATTTGAATTTTTTTTTTCAAAAAAAAATAATTTGAAAAAAAAAATATAATAAAAATTTTTCTTAAAAAATTTCAAAAAAAAAAAAAAAAAATTGACGAAATTTTTCTTTCCAAAAAAAATAATTTGAAAAAAAATTTCTAATAAAATTTTTTCTTAAAAAATTCGAAAAATTTTCAAAAAAAAAAATTTTGACGAATTTTTTTTTCAAAAGAAATAATTTGAAAAAAAAATTTCTAATAAAAACTTTTCTTAAAAAATTCGAAAAAAAAAATCTAATAATAAATAGCGATCTAGGTTTTTTTTTTTTTTTTTTTTTTTTTTTTTCTTTTTTTTTTTGACATAAAGGATTTGTTTAGACGAATGGATATAGCTCGCATAAAATGATGAAATAGAAAGCATATGAGATGACGATAAAAACATATTCGCTAATTTGGTAGTTTAGCTAGTTGAATCTGTTTAGTACGATTGGGTTTAATCATTCGATACTCGACTCAAACATGGGTATAATGTTAGGTGTGTATATGAGTGAAGTGAAACGTTGTCGGGTTATAAACAAGTCTTACAATTTTTTTTTTTTTTTTTTTTTTTTTTTTTTTTTTTTAAGTTATATAATTTTTTCGAATTTTTTAAGAAAAATATTTATTAGAAATTTTTTTTTGGAAAAAAAATTTCGTCAAAATTTTTTTTTAGAATTTTTTTCGAATTTTTCAAATTATTTTCTTTTGGAAAAAAAATTTTCCAAATTTTTTTTTCCAATTTTTTAACTGAAAGGACTAACGGTGCAAACATTGTAAACGACCGTTAGGTTAAGGACTAATGTTGTAACTAACTTAACGACTAAACTAACTAGATTAGAAAATTGGACCAAAAGTGAAGTCCTCGTGGACTTTTGGACTGAAATATCTCACTTTTTTAAAATTAGACTGAAAGTGTAATTTTGATACAACCACAATGACTAAAAATGTAGTTTACTCTAAAAGAAACATCTCTTACTGGTATAAGGTGTGATCCTTAATTAATTTGGTTCGCAAGCATTTTCAATCAAACGATGTGCTTATTGATGATATATATAACTTCAAAAATACTAGATACATGATATTTAATTAGGTCTCCTTTTTTAATTTGCACACACCCTCCAATAGTTCAAGCAAATGCCATGCCCTGATCCTTATAGGGACATACTAAAGAGCCAAAACGTTTGGTCATCAGCCAGTTGATACAACTTTGGATCTAGCTAGCTATAAGTGACTAAAGACAATATAGTGAAGATATACCTTACATGTAAATTAAATCTACCTTTGTATTTATTTGACTTCAAATTAATTGAATTGAAGGTTGAGAC
The DNA here is from genome assembly GCA_030686995.1 of Artemisia argyi. Classification (NCBI taxonomy): domain Eukaryota; kingdom Viridiplantae; phylum Streptophyta; class Magnoliopsida; order Asterales; family Asteraceae; genus Artemisia; species Artemisia argyi. The sequence continues at coordinate 141,646,800 of CM060707.1, read as the reverse complement.
AACTGAGCATGGGTAAATCACGTATGTCCGACCCATGCTTCATCTCATCTCTCGATTTTGGGAAACACTTCTGGGACAAAAAAGATAGTGTCAAAACGAACTTCTTTAAGTAGAAAGCATTAACTAACCCCTAATAAATTTCATTTACTACTATCAAACCATTTTTTTATTACTTAATTTAAAAACTAAAAGACTACCAATAACTAGTTCATGTTTTGTCGTGTTACTTGTTATGGTATGGTATGTGTGATCTTTTTGATACTAAGTACATGTAGCTTTTTATAACGATGACAATCAAAACATTCGACGGCATTTCATAAACCACTACTTTACAAAGTCGATAGCAATACATGTCGCTTCACGTCTCCTTTTTATAAAGGGCTACTTTTGCATAATATTTACGTCTCTAAAATGCTACAAACTTCGTTAAGTGCATAACAATAACTTTTTTAACACGAGGCATGCAGAACCCGTGCTACGCACAGACTTTTAATCTAATTGTTAATCGCGCGTATTGTTTTTGTGTATTATCGAGTGGATTTGTATTTTTTTTGTTTAGTATGTTGTATGAAACGTTTTTAGTTTGTAGTTTAAAAATATAAAAATGGTTGATATTGTTTTGGTTTTTTGGTCTTTATATTTTCTAAATGGGGTTATCGTTATTAAATTGTCATACGCTTGATGTAATTTCCTTTGATTGTTTTGGCCTATTACGTAACCCAACAATAATTTTGCATTATATGATTTTTGCATGGTAATACGAAGCACACTGACTTTTTCTTATTTGTTATAGTGTAATTTGCGTTAACTATTTTTGTTATTAGGTTCGTAAATTGTAATTGTATTACATGTGTTGTAAATATGCCATTAGTTGTTTGGTATTTTTATATTTATTCTTTTTATAACATTTTAGTATTTATTTATAAAGTTTATGATTAAAAACTAAAGTTAGCTTCATCTCATTTTATTGTACAACTAATTTCATTGAAAATTAACATTGAAGTCTAACAAATAATAATAAATTTTATCAATAAACTCAATTCCAAATAACTAACCAAATGAATATTAATCAACACACTATTAATAATTCGTAAAACCTTTTGGACTCCACTATTATGTCTTAAACTTATTTTTTTTTTTAATTTACAAATGGGTTCGAGCAAAAATTATGTACTTTTTCTTTTATATTCATTATTCAAGTTGCATGCTTACATATACTAATCACGCTAAAAAGTATCATTTAACCATTTAAATGTTGTTTTACATATATGCTCGTGCACATTTTCTCAAATCAATTCGCACATGTGAGCTACATCAATTGAAAATACACATAAATTACTTGTATATGAAAAAGGCTTTTAATCTAATTGTTAATCGCGCGTATTGTTTTTGTGTATTGTCGAGTGGATTTGTATTTTTAGTTTAGTATGTTGTATGAAACGTTTTTAGTTTGTTGTTTAAAAATATAAAAATTGTTGATATTGTTTTGGTTTTTTGGTCTTTATATTTTCTAAATGGGGTTGTCGTTATTAAATTGTCATGCGCTTGATGTAATTTCCTTTGATTGTTTTGGCCTATTACGTAACCTAACAATAATTTTGCATTATATGATTTTTGCATGGTAATACGAAGCACACTGGCTTTTTCTTATTTGTTATAGTGTAATTTGCGTTAATTATTTTTGTTATTAGGTTCGTAAGTTGTGATTGTATTACATGTGTTGCAAGTATGCCATTAATAGTTTGGTGATTTTTATATTTAATTTTTTTTATAACATATTAGTATTTATTTATAAAGTTTATGATTAAAAACTAAAGTTAGTTTCATCTCATTTTATTGTATAACTAATTTCATTGAAAATTAACATTGAATTCCAACTAATATTAATAAATTTTATCAATAAACTCAATTCCAAATAGCTAACCAAATAAATATTAATTAACACACTATTAATAATTCCTAAAACCTTTTGGACTCCACTATTTTGTCTTAAACTTATTTTTTTTTAATTTACAAATGGGTTCGAGCAAAAATTATGTATTTTTTCTTTTATATTCATTATTCAAGTTGCATGCTTACATATACTAATCACGCTAAAAAGTAGCATTTAACATTTTAAATGTTGCTTTACATATATGCTCGTGCATATTTTCTTGAATCAATTCGCGCATGTGAGCTACATCAATAAAAAACACACATAAATTACTTGTATATGAAAATGCATTAATGTAATACATATATCTATATATATTGCGTTAGGTTAAATCATCAATTATTCTTGCAACCTTTTCAACTTTATCTCAATCAACAACCAACTTTTAATTCTCTACTAATTACTAAATATCATGTGATCAATTCCGGCAAGCCTTGCACTTCCATCTCGATGTTGTATATACTTCACATTAAATATACCGGTTTTGTTTTTCGATAAAAGTTTAAACTTTTGCTTATGTTTAAAACTCAACTTTTTTATTTGATATTATAATTTACAAATGGCTTTAAGTCAAAATTATGTATTTTTTCCTTTTTATTCGTTACTCAATGTGATATTTTTAGTATGTTGTATTTTGCTATTATGGTAAACTCATTTAATGGGCGTAAATATTGGTTTCTTACTAATAATTCTATATATAGAAAAAGAAAACACTTTGCGATGCGCGGACCTTCTTCTTTTCAATAATAACTCAATTGCACACAATAAATTCATTCTAATATTTCTCAAAGAGCATTCGAAAGCAACTACTTATATAAACTAATCACGCTAAAAAGTATCATTTAACCATTTAAATGTTGCTTTACATACATGCTCGTGTACATTTTCTTGAAACAATTCGCACATGTGAGCTACATCAATAAAAAACGCACATAAATTACTTGTATATGAAAATGCATTAATATAATGCATATATCTATATATATGCTTATCTATAACAATCACCTAAATATGTATGAAACAAATAAAATAGTTGGTATCCTAGTCTTTGGTTCCATTCATCTGAGCATGCATTATCTTGTGTGAGTTTCATGGTACCTGCGTATAATAACTAAATTAAGAAAAAAAAGGGCCAAGTTAATTACAAAGATCTAAAAGATGTGTGAATTATCTCCTAAATGTTGCAAAAGAGAATTTACATACTAATACCAACAAACAAAGATCTAAAAGATGTGTGAATCTGTACATACTAAATGTGATTTTGGCCGATTTATATAGACATGAATTAGGTTATATCATTAATTATTTTTGCAACATTTCGCAACCCTTGCACTTCATCTAACCGACTTTAATTCTATACTAAATGCCATGTGATCAATTCGGGCAACCCTTGCACTTCATCTCCTTTAATGATTGTATAGTTATTATGAGGCTGCATTGAATTTCGAGCATTAGCTATCTTGTACTATATGCAATGGGACTTCATATTGAGTATCTTGATTACTCCACATTAAAATGAATTCGATACAAAAAATGGAGCCTAAGATTAACACTTCCCACTAAATACGACACATACTCACTTTCATGTCCCTACCAACATTCCAAAACTCATCTTTTCATGAATAACAACATCAAATTTTATACATATTTGTAAGATCAAAATTAAAACAAATAATTTGTGAACTTCAATTAATACAATATAGTAACCATTGGTAAAGAGACTCTCAAATACCTATCAAAAAATATAGATTAAAATAAATTCTCAAAATATTAACTTTGTCTAGTTATACTTTCCATCAATTCAACTTTGATTTTGTATTATTTCTAATGTCATGGGGTGGATACATTGCAACCTCTTAAACTGCTTAAGTAGAAGGGTAAAAATAAAATAAAAGCAAGATTCAAGCCACCATTAATATTCATCAAAGCTTTGTCACACTAATTATAAACCTTGTTTACATATGATTTTCATTTTCTTGCATGCCTAATTTTTTGACAGTTCTTTCATAAATGTGGAGATATTATCCACTCCGTCTCCATTTTCCACTTTGTTTTGTTATCAACATCTTGATATACCCCGTTAGCGTCACCAACCACTTATCAATACCTGCAAGAATAACATTAATAAACTACTAACCAACCCAAATTTTTAAAATAGGTTAGCAGATCTAACCCTCGGTTCCTTCTCAGGCAACAACACATCCATTTGTCTTTCATAAACTTCAAAGCTGGACTATCAACCGACTTCACATGCAAGAAAGTTAACCATTTGCTTACCTTTGCACGTATACCACCTTGCGTTAATCAAGTCAATATTTCTACATGAACCATTGCACGTAACATTAATATCCATAGTACACTTTCATTGGACGAAGAAATTTTACATTAACCAACTAAATTCAATTTCATAGGTGAGAAGCTACACCAAAAAGAACTTTATCAAATTATAAGAAAAAATTTGGAAAAACTATTGACTGAAAAAAATGATCATGTCAATATCTATTTCAAAACTACTTATCTTATTAGCAAGCTTGTTAATTCACAGATTTTGAGCCATAAAAACAGATGGGGTACATACCAAGGTTACTGTTATTGATGCCAATGAGTTCAATGCCATCATTTGCTAACATGCGATCCATTTCATTCTCATCATGTGCCTAGAAACAAAAAGTAGAGATCAAAAGGAAATTGGTTAGTTGGTGCTGCACTGAATTTACACACAAACAATAATAAACTAACAGGAAACATGTGATTCATACAAAATAATCATACTACACACAAATTAAAGTTTCACACACACACACACACACATCATTAACAAAGAACAAATGGTATTATTTATAGTATTCAATAATGGTGGTTGAAGGGTTTGTACATTTATTTGAAGGAAAATGAAAAGAGCAAATGATTAAATGAAAATAAATGTTAGCAACACTTCATATGGTTTCAATCATTTACATTTGAAACACTAAATATACCTCATATGTACTTACCACTTAAGCATGAACATTAAATCAAGGTACTTACGCATAAAGCCTCCGCATAATAAAACTCTATTTTCTGCATTTAATTCCAAGCATTAGGTAACTTGTACTCTATGCAATCTTGACGCATCCACATTAAATTAGAGGGCCTAATCTTATGGTATTATAGATGTTGCTAGAGAACTACTACCTCCGTCTCAAAAATATTGTTCATATTTTCATTTTAGGATGTTTCAAAATAATTGTCCACTTTCTCTTTTAAGTAAAAGCTAGAGAATATAATAAGGAAATATTCTCTTTAGGTGGTTAAAAATTAAAGTGACCCCACTTTTATTAAACTTTATAATTCTTGTCTTCTGACAATTATTTTGAGACGGAAGGAGTAAGATATATTCATAACGAGTTATGTTGCAAATGGAATACTATTTATTACACTTGTTTGGTAGTTACACCAATAATTCAAATTTGACTATCAGTTGTAGGCATAGAATAAGCTTAAAAAAAATTGAATTATTTTTTTTGAAGAAACAGATAAGGTGTCAAAAGTTTATAATTTATTGTTTTGCATTTGAGAGTTAGAACTTTTAAATTAGAATGGTTTAAAAACTCTATCCGTAGTACTTTTGCATGCAAAGTTGCCAGCCTAGTTTATTACATGTTGTACTTTTACATGGAGACATCATATATTTTTTTTCACTTTAAATAATTATTCCTTGAGTTCTTTGCATTAATTTGAATATGCATAATAATTAAATTCAATGTTGTAGACTCTGTTTTGACAGGAAAGGAATCTCATAAGCACAAATTAAAGTGTAACTGTGTAAGTAAAAGTTGTTTCCATGGTCGAAGTCTTTTTGAAATGGCACCAACATTATTTGTATTTTCAACTTGATACTCAAGTTTGTTAGTCGACATATATTTAGCTTAGGTTTAGTTATTGTGTTTTAGGCTTAGCCAACTTCTAGAATAACCCTTTCGTAATTTTATAACGTAATTTGTCATTGGTGGAATACAAGTTAATTATTCTCTCAAACATGGTAATTATATAATGTAATTTGTCCAGCACGCCCCTCGGGCTTGGTTTCAACTTTCAACGATTTGTTATTTATATTACTCGTGTTGGTTTTTCTAATAGCCGTTGTAACTCATATTTATTTATTTACAGACAGGGGTTGACGCTGCTTATTTACTGTTATATGTTGATGATATTGTATTGACTGCTTCCTCCAAAGTTATGCTACAATAGATTATTACTTCATTGCACCAAGAATTCTCAATGCCTTATCTTGGTTCGCTTTTTGTATTATGGGTATTTCAGTGGTCCATAATTTGTCAAGGATGTTCTTGTCTTAGCTTAAGTGTGCTGCAAAGATTTTTGAGAGAGCTCATATGGTTGCTTGCAATCCATGTTGGACTCTTGTTGATACCGAGTCCAAGTTGGGGGTGTATCTGACCCGACATTATATCGCAGTCTTGCTGGTGCACTGCATTATCTTACTTTCACTCGACCGGATATTTCTTATGTGGTACAACACGTTTGTCTTTATATGCATGATCCACGGGAGCCTCAATTTTCGGCTCTTAAGCGGATTCAACGTTATGTGCGAGGTACGTTGGACTATGGATTGCAGTTTTATTCATCCTCCATTACATCTTTGATTGCTTACTTAGATGCTGATTTGGTAGGTTGTCCTACTACTCGCCGATCGACTTCAGTCTATTGTGTGATTCTTGGCAATAACCTGTTTTCTTGGTTTTCTAAGTGTTAGCTGTGAGGCTGAGTATCGTGGTGTTGCTAAGAATTGTTGGTTGAGGAATCTATTATGTGAGTTGCACACTCCTTTATCTTCTACTACTTTAGTTTATTGTGATAATGTTAGTGTTGTCTATTTGTCGTCTAATCCGGTTCAACTTCAATGCATTAAGCACATTGAGATAGATATCCACCTAGTTCATGATTTTGTTGCTGTTGCTCTGGTTCGAGTTCTTCATTTATCATCTCGCTATCAATATGCTGATATATTTACCAAGAGATCACCTTCTGCTTTGTTTGAGGAGTTTCGTACCAGCTTGAGCGTTCAATCTCCTCCTGCTCCAACTGCGGGGGAGTGTTAGTCGACATATATTTAGCTTGGTCTTAAATTATTGTGTTTTAGACTTAGCCCACTTCTAGTGTAATTCTTTTGTAATCATATAATGTAATTTGTCATTAGTGGAATGCACGTCAATTATTCTCTCCAACACATTTGTGATTCAAATTGATCGAAACAGAATGAGACTTAACACTTTTATCACATTTTAGAAGGTTGTCATTGAATAACACGGACATATTACAAAAGTTTACAACATTTTGATATGTTTTGAAACAACTAGCAATTAGCGTTCAACTCTTCATATATAAAGCCTTTTGGACAAGCAGTATGCTAATTTTTTAATTTTGTTTGAACGCTAGTTACACAAATGTTTTCCGCTACTGCTAGTTTGACAAACACACTCAAAATACTTAATCTTAAGGATCTGTACTTATTCAGAAGATTGAGATTAACATACTACAATTTAGAACTTCTGAGCTAAACACTCAAAATACTTAATCTTAAGGATCTGTACTTATTCACAGTTGGTTTTCTCCATTACTGTGAGCTACTTGCATGAACATCTAACGATTAGTATTGATTAATCAAGTCATTATAATACCGTAGCTTAGTAATACTGTAATTTTGTAAGGTTTAAAGAGAATGCCACATGTTAAAAAAAAAAAAAAAAAAAAAAAAAAAAAAAACCTAAATAATTGATATCTAGCACTTTAGATTGGACGTTTAAAACTAACAAATAAACTATAGCCAGTGGCATTGCTTAGTGATCACATAAAACACGCTTCATAATGTTTAATTGAGTAATAATTAGATAGAAACATACAAAACAAGCTAGTATTTTAATTTTTCCCGGCCAACATGTCGGACATAGATGACGCTTACTCGCACGACGATAATTAAGAAAGGTTTTTGAAAGGCAACGATTACGACTTGACTTGACTGTTTGAAACATTTTAGATATGAGAATCTAAATAAAGTTATATATAGTTGAACGACCAAAGCCACCAATCCAAAAGAACAACTACCTTACATTTATGTTTAATTTATTTTATTTTCGCAATGCGTATTTGTTAATTAAATCCTCACAAAATATTTATCACTTGTCTATTAGCGTTGATAATATTAGTGTTATCAATGATAATATTTAATTTTGTTTATCTGAAATTAAAAGATTGCATAATGTACTCTCATTATAGTTAGCTTGGTACCGCGATTACAAACTGTCGAGGGCCGAGGAGGTTGCGCTCCTCCTTGAGAGCTACACGATTTTAATCAAGTCATTAGCATTTTTATCTGCCAATCCTACTAAAATTCGTCTTTTCCCGACATTTAACTAACCATCACAATAGTTGATAATATAACCCAGAATAAATGAATTCGGTTGGTGATAAATAACCACATTCTATTCTCATTTAACCAACCATCACAATAGTTGATAATATAACCGAGAATAAATGAATTTTGGTTGGTGAAAAATAACCACATTCTATTCTCACATAGAGATCATAACATCAAATGAAACAATTTCTGATTGATTTTGAGTGTCTTATATGGAAGTGATAAACTATCTTATACGATTAAAATTTTTCAAGAAAAATGATTTGTAAACCTAAATTGTTTGCCTAAAAATAAACCGACTATGATTGGTGAAATTGAAAATTTGATTGGTTAATATGAAGAGAGAGAAAAAGTGTTTGAAACTTGTTAAAATGTGAATAGTGTAGACCTATTTGTAGGTCTATGATGTAGGCCTAAATATCATAACTCAATTCATACAACATAAAATTCATACAATTAAAAGATGAGTATACAGTTTGCTATGCAATATCCAAGGACGAAGTTCATAGTTATGAGTTATGAGTACCAAGTTATGAGTTAAAAAGGTTTTATACATTTACGGAGACTAGTCTTCTTCGACTAACTTTTGCCACTTAACGTCAGAGCCTCGTAACCGTAGACACGAAACCGGCCTTAACGGAAACTATTTTCCAACATTACATAACATTTTTACTTACAAATACCAATCATAGCGTAAGATCATAAGGACCAAGGTCATATACATGGAACAGATATTTAAAAAAGTAAAAAACAACTTCATCATTTCAACAATCACAGTTTTCTTACAAGACTTTCTAAATCTACCCATTACACCATTCACTTACTTAACCTACAAATCAAACCCTTCACTTTTAGAATCTACACATCATACCCTTAACTTTCATAACCTACATCCCAAAGACACTAGTAATGTTTAGATGATTAACCAAACATTTGTTCATTTTTCAGACGATTTTGTTACTAACAGCGCTAGCATCTTAGAAGCGTCGGTCGGGCACCCAGTGAGGTGCTTTTGGGCTAAAATGAGTTGATACAACCCTTGAATCCAAAAGCTCCATGATAGGTGTAAAACTAACACACCTTGGAACTTTGTATTGGTTTATGGATGCGCCTCGCGATATTGCATAATCCATCAACTCCTCAAAAGTACCATTCTTCACAACCCGAATCTCCAATGGGCCAATAGAATTATCCGCAACACGACTTTGTCTGTAAACTGAATTCAAACACTCCTCCATAGCCAAACAACACTGATCCAACACCTCGTGACTCGGCCCATGACTTGGGTCTTTCACCAACAACTCCCAAAAAATAACATAATGACCCGGGATTGTTGTAGTATCCCCGTAACTTGTGTACTCCACAACTGCAGTATTAAACTCCTTCAAAAGCACAGAAGCTTTTTCGATAGCATTTTGCAGCTCAGTTTCATCGGTTTTATCAGCATCGATACTTAGCAGAACATTCTTCCTTCTAATGAACTTGAATTGTGGGGCAGCATTATGGAAACCTGTGACCCTAAGAATGTCACCAACCCGGTAACGACAAAGACCTGCATAAGTCGAGATCACAAGCTCGTACTCTTTTCCAAGTTCGAGATCAGCAAGGTCAAGGAGTTGAGGCAGCGAGTCACTCGACTTCGACACCGAGTTGAGCGGGTCATGTGGGATGAATTCGAAGTAGCCCATGTTTGGCATAATGGTATAAGATACCTCAGAAGGTTTTACCATAGGGGTTAAATTTAACCCAAAATAACACTCTGAAGAAGCATACATTGTACACGTTTGAGGTAAATTACCACTGTAAAAATCAAGTATCGGTATATACTGAGCCATAGCACCTGTCACAATGACGTCAAGGTACTTGGTATTGGGCCAAACCCGGGTTATAATCCCTTCCCAGTTCCCTTCAAAGCATTGGCCTGTAACAAACTGGGCCAGTTCTGGGTCGGGCTTCAAAATCTTCGACATGCAAGCCCGAATATTTGGGTCAGTGATTTTGGGGTTCAAGGTTCCAGTTTCGATGTCATGTGCTAGTTGTTTCCAGTGTAAAGTGAGGAACTTAATGGCCCGAACAAGACCAGAAGCGAACACAGCCCCACAACGAAGAACTTCTTGATGGTAAATCAGACCACAAAGCATTTGGGAGTACATGCTTTGAAAGGAATCGACACAAAGGATGGTTTCATTTGGGCTAGTGTAGACATTGTATGGGTCGTATGGGCGGGTTTTGAACTGTTGGCTTTTGTAGTAACTAGTGAGAACGGGTCGAGCAACTAGCCCGCTTGGGGTTTTGGTTTCGGCTTTTATGAACAAGAAGTATAGACCCTTGCCTTTGTCTAAACCCGGCACGTACCTGCAACAACAACAATATTGGTCATTACTTATGATTATTAATAAAATAAAAAATTATAATTTTATGTTATGACAAAGATATTAGATGGTGTATTCAAGAAAATCAAATTCTAAAAGTGATTTTATTAAAGTATTTATTTCCAGAAAGTTTTATCGTGAAACAAATTACCACTAGCACATAAATTCGTTACTTGCAGATAGTTTGCTTTCATCATTCTAAAAATAGACGTCTTTGAGATACGAGTGATATATTTTCTTAGTTTATCCTCTTAACAAGTAAAGAGAAATGACGTGATCGATAAAGAAACTAGAGAATTACAAATAGCATATGGTTGTCCATACGCCAAAAATTTATCTATTTCTTCTAAAAAATAATATCATTTGGTATGTTTGAAAACTAACATTTTGATTGGTTCTGCAACTATTTGTTCTATACTTTATATAATATTCCTAGCTAGGCATCTAATGAATACTTAAATAATTTGTCACACTCTACACAAAACATAATTAAAACAAGAATACTTAAAATAAGTTTAGGTGCAGTTTGTTAATTGGTCTCTTTGACATTTAAATTTGATGCGCAAACTGACCGTTTATTTTTTCATTAAATATCTAGGCTAGCTTTAGACATTTACTAGAAAAATATACTGGAAAATAAAGGAAAGACTAATGTTACGTACAAGTTCATGACAGGCATGAGAAGACTGTACAATTTCTGCCTACGGTCCATCTCTGCAGCTATTGTTGGCATAAGCTTTCTTTCACCAGCTGATGTCCCAGAACTGCAATATATAGTCAAACATTTGTTACACAAAAATAAATGTTATGTCACTCTTTTTTAAGTAAAAGAAACACGAAGTATTAATATTTACCTAGTAAGAAATTCTGAGATGGGGTGGGAGGAAAGAATAGGAGAACGATCGCCATTAGCGATACGTTGAATATACGGCTGGAGATCCTCATACGACACCACAGGAACTTTCGACTTAAATGTCTTTCGGTCAGTCGCACCACCAAGGTTACACTTTTGGACATACTCAGTTTCACCATTTTGTGTCAATATTTCACACAAAACATTTTCTTGCACTTGGTCACAATTCTTAGTCATCTCTTCAATAAACTGAAGAGCCTTCGCATCTTTCTCGTTAGCCGGTGGGCCTAACGACGAAGATATCGAAGAACCAACCGCCATTTGTTTGTTTGGTACTAGAGTTTTTTTTAGGGTTTGTTTGTTGTGTGTGTTTTGTTGGATGAGAAAACATTGAAATGATGGGGGTATATATAAGGGTGGCTGATTTGGGACTAATGCCACGTCAGATGACACGTAGGAAAATAGGAATAAAATGAAATTTGTCTTGGTCTAAAGTATAAGGGGACAGGTGGGACCAGACCACGTCAGAATGTCTGGAAAATGGATTGGAAAATGGGGACCAGGGGTATGGACACGTCAGTGGACCGGAGTAAATGGCATTTTATGGTGAGATTGTTCTGCCGGTAAACGACGGCTTGCCGGCGTAGGAATCTGCATTACTGACCGTTTATGCAACAAGGTAACAAACGTTTCGTTTTTTTGTCATAAACGTTAAATGTTGTTGTTTTGCTTGTGGGAACAAATTATGGGTGTTTTTCTTTAAGAGTAAATTAGACTGTTAGTCCTTAGTGGTTTAGCCGGATTTCGTGGTTAGTCCTTTTTACAGATAAATTACTGCAGGCCTCCTCAATGTTTGGATTTTTGTTCGCTGCATGTCCAAAATTCTAAAGACCAAGACAGCAGGGACGGAGCCAGAAAGAAATATGACCGGGTGCACAAATTTTTTTGAACCGTAATATAATATAGTTAAAAAGTTGATTAAAACAAAAATTTCATTAAAACGATAAATAAATGAACATATTACCTTCTAAGTAGTGATTCTACGATATCTCATAGCCAAAAAAATAAATGAACATATTACCTTCTAAGTAGTGATTCTACGATATCTCATATGACCGGGTAGCAACAGACAAGATTAAAGCCAACTTCAACAACCGATAAACCAAAGGATGAGATGTATGCTTTTTCTTATCCACCATCTTCTTAGCAAGTATGGCAATACTATCCAAGTTAGCGAAACCTTTATCATTACGCATGATCTGATAATAGACTCCAAGTTTCGTAGGAAGACTTAACCTTTCCTTATAAGTAAAATCATGTGGATACATCTCATTAAGTTTCACTAACTTTGATACACTAAATTCTGAAAATGAATCATGTGGACTCAACGCCGCCAAACAATCAAGTCAATCGGTGCTTCCCTCACTAGAACGATCTCCAAACTCTTGAATTTGCATATCCATAAGAGTGTTGAATATATCAACCTCGAAATGATGTTGATTTGTAATTCTATCCTTTTGGCCTTTTGAATAAAAGTCAGCCATATTTACCATCTCAATATTATGTTTACCACAAAACGAAGTTACATTCTTCAAAAGTGAAGCAAAACCTGTTGCCCTATAATCTTGCAATGCTCTTTTGGTTCCTTATACCAATGAAACGGCCTCTAAGATCGTTTGATTGCTCTTCTGAAGATGTTGCGACAATGTATTAGTGAGCCCCAAGATATACAACAACAAGTACAATAAAAACACAAACTCGAATGTTTTGAAATACTTTATAAGACCAGAAGTTGTTCAATGGTTAGAGATAGTATCACCCTCATCCTTAACATAGTGAAGCACCTTAAGAACCTCTGGAAATATTTTGTATCAAACTAGTGATAGTTCTATGATGAGAACCCCATCTTGTATCTCCAGCTCGTGCAATGGTAACTTCTTGGTTTTTCCCTCTCCCTGTTTCAATTTCAGCTTTCTCTATTTCTTTTACTATTATTTCTTTGTGACTTTCTCTCAAAATATCTTTTCGTTTACAAAAGCCACAAACAACATTTGTCGTCGTGGATAGAACATCAAAGAAGTCTCTAACACTCTTGTGGTTTTTTGCAACAGCCACAACTAATAACTGGAGTTGATGAGCAAAACAATGTACATAATAAACAAACTACAAATTAATGTTTAACAAATTACGAATTAAGGTTTAACAATTTTGGCGTACACAAATATCTTAGAAATTCTCAATTAACCACTACTTTTCATATTATCATATATATGTTACGACTTAAACAAATGAAAGATAAATAATAAACAAATGAAATACATATTAAGCACTACTTCTCAATTTACAGTAAACATAATAAATAAATGTAAGATATATGTTAGTTACGTTTCACACGATTACAAACCTGTTTCATCTTTGTCACCTTGTGGTGTCCATTAAATTTTGAATTTTGTAAATTGTTAGGATGATGAATAAACTTGTTTCATTAATAAAACCTATTTCATCTTTGGGCTTTTGTGCTTTAATTTATTAAACTTGATTCATCTTTGGACTTTTGTCATATTGAGGCTTTTACAAATTTTATATTTATTTTTTATTTGTAAGTATACCAACTAAATAATACTAAAGACACATTTTGATGCACCGGGTGCATTTAAGACACATTTAGGAAAAATAGATATTTTTTTTAAGAATTAACACTATATCGTAAAAATCCATGGCACCCGCGGGCACCCCCTTGGCTCCGTCCCTGCAAGACAGTATCTAGGTTTGCGAAGGTCTTGTGTAAAAGTCAATTTAACAACAAAAGTGAGGCCTAAAGTACTTATGCATATAATAATTATATATTATATAAAAATTTTGAGGCTCCACTAATTTGGAGGCTATGTGTGATTGCACACCTTGCACAACCTTGAATACGGCTCTAAAAACGGTGTAATTTCCGGAAAGAAAGAACGTGTATGCAAGAAGATATGGTTGATTATGTGACGTTGTGGGAAGGGGGGGGGGGGTTATTAAGCTATTAAATGAAAAGATAAATACGTGAGAAACTGGTACCAATTTTAGCGGTCATTCACCCTAATATTTCATGCACTTTATGTTATTTTACCTTTGTATTGCTTAAAATCATTCATATTTGGTTTTAAGCCTTGGACTATGCATTTGTAGGAAATGTACAAGTTTTAAGCTCATTAGGACGAAGTTCGGAAGAAAAAGACAAAAGTTTAAAGCGTGATTGGCAAGCCTGACGCCATCACTAGAAGTGCCTCTACAGGGATTTTTTGCAATTTTTCGTGGCCGGTCATTGTGTGGTGACAGGCATAGTGACGCCGTCACATCCCAAAGGTGACATCGTCACATGAAGTCAGTGAAAAGAATAAAACCGTAAATCGATGACGACGAGATGACGGCTTCACAGCCATACGTTGCTGCCGTCACACCTTGATTTCTATCTATATTATTTCTTTGTTTTCATAATTCATATGGAACTTTTAGGAGACAAACCCTACCGATTTTAAAGAGGTTTTCAGTACTTTTTATCATATAAACTCAAGTATATCATCAAGATAAGTTGTTACATTAATCGTTCAACTATGTTTATCATTACTTGCTTGATTATGTTGATTTCTTATTCTTCATACGCTATGCTAGGCTAAACCTCTTTGTGTATTACGTAGAAGTGCATGAAATCTATTATTGCTTAGTTTGTGAATTGATTATATATTCAATAGTGATAATGTACGATAATTGTTTATTGCCAGGCTAAGAACCACACAGACCTTGAAAATTGATTATATATTCAATAGTGATAATGTACGATAATTGTTTATTGTTGGACTAAGAACCACACAGACCTTGGAATTTTGCTTAGGTTATTGGCATAGCTAAGTCGCTTAGGATTCATTGTAGTTTGTGTGCCAACACAAAGAGGTAATGTTGGATGTGAGACATTAACGGGCTGGATAAATATGTGCATATTAATTAGTTATAATAGCTAGACCAATGTACAAGGCTGATTACTATAGGGCGTAAGAGTTGGACTAAATCCCTACAATATTATCGATATATCCTCTATATTCACCAATCAATGCTTGACAGATTCAGCAGGGACAACTAGGTAATATGTAACACCCCCAAAATACCGCAGCGGAAGACTGTGTCATAGGGGTGCTACTTCATAATACAAAGTACAAGGTATAGAAAACGAACTCTAAATGAGACGTTTTGAAAAGTTACCATTCGATTAATAAATTCCGAGTTACAAACTTGAGATTCCAAAGTATGATACATAAATGTATACAAAGTTTTGAATGGTAAATGATAAAAGCGTAAGTCTTCAGAATATGCAGCTTGACTCTAAGTTCCACGCACTAGCTATCGCCTTACTAACCTGAGATAAACATGCTAAAGTGTCAACACAATGGTTGGTGAGTTCATAGAGTTTGTCTTAAAACAGTTGAAAAGCCTTAAAAGAATGTTCACATAGCAAAGGCATTGTGAATCCACTCAGTTACTAGTCCCGCCATAAGAGACTTGTAACCTGTGTGTTCACAACCCACTGCTAACATATAGTATAATAAAGACATGTATAAGTTCATCAAGACAATTAAGCAATTAGTAGTGAGTCTCTACTTCATCTCCGAAGACCTCACTTTGGGAGCCAATTCCCAAGGACAACTGGGAGCCACTTCCCAAAGAAAACTGGGAGCCACTTCCCAAAGATATAAGTTTACTGGGAGCCACTTCCCAAAGATAAAAGACAGTCATGTATGTATGAAATCAAGTATAATGCCATCAAGTATAAGACAGTCAAGTATAAAACAATCAAGTATAATGCCATCAAATATAAGACAGTCAAGTATAAAACAATCAAGTATAAATGTTTTGAGTATTTGTACAAGTAAGCAAGTAGTTGAGCATGTATCCCCCCCAAGAGTTAAAACAAGTACGAAAAGAGTAGGGGCTATGACTCACCTTAAGTCTATGTAATGAGAAATGAAAGTGGTAGTCGAATCGCGAAAGTCTCTAAGAGCAGCCTATAATAGAACGTTGCGACTTAGGTTTGGAGTAACGTCTAAGAATACGACGAATTGCCTATATATGTCTTGCATATAGTTCATGATGTAGTACTTAGTATATAGTGTAAGTCAAGTATGGAACTAGGACTAAACCTAAGCTTGTAAACCCTTCACCATAACTCTTGTAACCCTTGCTAGCCTTGATCTAACCCTTGTGAAAACCATTTAACTTCAGCCCTAGTAACCTTGTGTAGCTCCTAAATCAACCATGGAATCACCAAACAAACTTGAGAACTAGGTAGAGAATACTAAGACATTGAACTTTGTAGTGTAACTTGTATATTGAAGATCAAAGGATCATGGTGCTAGGATATAGTAGTGTGGCGTTTTTATTGATGAAGAATGAAAGGAATGAGCTCTCTATTTATAGCAAGAATGAGGAGGTTAGGAAGGTTACTAGGAAAGTGCTATAACTTGGTGACAAAGTTGTAATTAAGTAAGATCTAATGGCTAAAGTCAAGATTTAACCACACATGGTGACTCCCCCCCCCTCCTAAGTCGTTTTTCCAAGGATAAGGGTGACTAGATGAGTAGTCATGGTCTTTGGATGATAATATCCTAAGTATGTAGCTAGTTTTGACTCCGTAAATCGCTAACCGTAAGTTTTTAAGTCACGAAACGTAAAACCGGGTATCCTAAAAATATGAAACTTATAAATATGGTTAAACATGTCAATATAGTTCATAATAAAATATAAAATGAGTGGTAGGTTCTATCGGGTGCAAAAACCCTGCTAAAAACTGGAAACACGGGTCTAAAACGCGCAATTCGCGTAAAACGCTGAACTGAAAAACATAAAATTCCGAAACTTTTGGAATTGTCCTAAAATGAGAGAAAATCATATTTCTATTGTTTATAATGTTTTATGGACATATCGGGATGCTAGAATGACGTTTAAACCTAAAAGTAAATCTCGGACACGGCTTTGTGATTTTTGCAGAAATGATCCGACGAGCGTCAAACTCTCGGATTATCGTTAAAATAGTTTAACTTACGAGAATATGAAATAAAAATTTCTGAGATGAATAGTGAAAAGTGAATAGTAAAAAGTGAATAGTAAAAAGTGAATAGTGAAATTTTCGGGAATAAAAGTTAACCTGAAATTGCGAATTGTTACAGTCTGTACCCCTTAAGGAGAACTTCGTCCCGAAGTTCAGTTGATGTTAACTACTTACGATGTGTCTAAGAGAATTTGGGATCTCTAGTATAGTGGTGTTCACTCGGATTCGTCTAAGATTCTGGTTAAGGAGTTGTATCGGCTACAATTAAGCCCACTTATTTATAACACATTACTTACATAAAGAAGCGTCCAAATTTATGTAAGTAAGGTCTCATAAACTTATGGTTCGGTGATTTACAATTTCTTTATTTAACTGAAGAGGCGTCCCAATCCATTTAAATAAGGAGATTCTAAATCATCCTACTTAAGAATTTCCGACACAAAATCCGCCTTCTAAGGCCGATAGTAAGATAATCAAGTCATCAAATCCTTAAAGCTAAGCAATAATATTATTTAACTCAAATCTTGTGTCTAATCAAACAAGAACTGTCACAAGATCAAGTTAACTAATTAGTTATTACTGAGCTCCATGTTTTTAATGACTCGACGAATCTCTGGGGCTCCTTATAATACTAAAGTCACATCATCTAACAGCGTGAAACTAAGCAAACCTCTAACCAAAAAGCATATGTGTATGTATTGTGTGTAAGGCAAATAAAGAGAAAGGTCCCAACGTATATAGCAGTTATAGTCTAGGCACTAAATGCAACCTAGTTCTCTATAACCAAGGCTCTGGTACCAATCTGTAACACCCCCAAAATACCGCAGCGGAAGACTGTGTCATAGGGGTGCTACTTCATAATACAAAGTACAAGGTATAGAAAACGAACTCTAAATGAGACGTTTTGAAAAGTTACCATTCGATTAATAAATTCCGAGTTACAAACTTGAGATTCCAAAGTATGATACATAAATGTATACAAAGTTTTGAATGGTAAATGATAAAAGCGTAAGTCTTCAGAATATGCAGCTTGACTCTAAGTTCCACGCACTAGCTATCGCCTTACTAACCTGAGATAAACATGCTAAAGTGTCAACACAATGGTTGGTGAGTTCATAGAGTTTGTCTTAAAACAGTTGAAAAGCCTTAAAAGAATGTTCACATAGCAAAGGCATTGTGAATCCACTCAGTTACTAGTCCCGCCATAAGAGACTTGTAACCTGTGTGTTCACAACCCACTGCTAACATATAGTATAATAAAGACATGTATAAGTTCATCAAGACAATTAAGCAATTAGTAGTGAGTCTCTACTTCATCTCCGAAGACCTCACTTTGGGAGCCAATTCCCAAGGACAACGGGGAGCCACTTCCCAAAGAAAACTGGGAGCCACTTCCCAAAGATATAAGTTTACTGGGAGCCACTTCCCAAAGATAAAAGACAGTCATGTATGTATGAAATCAAGTATAATGCCATCAAGTATAAGACAGTCAAGTATAAAACAATCAAGTATAATGCCATCAAATATAAGACAGTCAAGTATAAAACAATCAAGTATAAATGTTTTGAGTATTTGTACAAGTAAGCAAGTAGTTGAGCATGTATCCCCCCCAAGAGTTAAAACAAGTACGAAAAGAGTAGGGGCTATGACTCACCTTAAGTCTATGTAATGAGAAATGAAAGTGGTAGTCAAATCGCGAAAGTCTCTAAGAGCAGCCTATAATAGAACGTTGCGACTTAGGTTTGGAGTAACGTCTAAGAATACGACGAATTGCCTATATATGTCTTGCATATAGTTCATGATGTAGTACTTAGTATATAGTGTAAGTCAAGTATGGAACTAGGACTAAACCTAAGCTTGTAAACCCTTCACCATAACTCTTGTAACCCTTGCTAGCCTTGATCTAACCCTTGTGAAAACCATTTAACTTCAGCCCTAGTAACCTTGTGTAGCTCCTAAATCAACCATGGAATCACCAAACAAACTTGAGAACTAGGTAGAGAATACTAAGACATTGAACTTTGTAGTGTAACTTGTATATTGAAGATCAAAGGATCATGGTGCTAGGATATAGTAGTGTGGCGTTTTTATTGATGAAGAATGAAAGGAATGAGCTCTCTATTTATAGCAAGAATGAGGAGGTTAGGAAGGTTACTAGGAAAGTGCTATAACTTGGTGACAAAGTTGTAATTAAGTAAGATCTAATGGCTAAAGTCAAGATTTAACCACACATGGTGACTCCCCCCCCTCCTAAGTCGTTTTTCCAAGGATAAGGGTGACTAGATGAGTAGTCATGGTCTTTGGATGATAATATCCTAAGTATGTAGCTAGTTTTGACTCCGTAAATCGCTAACCGTAAGTTTTTAAGTCACGAAACGTAAAACCGGGTATCCTAAAAATATGAAACTTATAAATATGGTTAAACATGTCAATATAGTCCATAATAAAATATAAAATGAGTGGTAGGTTCTATCGGGTGCGAAAACCCTGCTAAAAACTGGAAACACGGGTCTAAAACGCGCAATTCGCGTAAAACGCTGAACTGAAAAACATAAAATTCCGAAACTTTTGGAATTGTCCTAAAATGAGAGAAAATCATATTTCTATTGTTTATAATGTTTTATGGACATATCGGGATGCTAGAATGACGTTTAAACCTAAAAGTAAATCTCGGACACGGCTTTGTGATTTTTGCAGAAATGATCCGACGAGCGTCAAACTCTCGGATTATCGTTAAAATAGTTTAACTTACGAGAATATGAAATAAAAATTTCTGAGATGAATAGTGAAAAGTGAATAGTAAAAAGTGAATAGTAAAAAGTGAATAGTGAAATTTTCGGGAATAAAAGTTAACCTGAAATTGCGAATTGTTACATAATATTAGAGAATAGTGCACCCTAACTAAATACGTTTTCCCATTATATAAGTTTTTACCATTTTACTGTTGCTTGTCATTTATTTTACTTGTATTTTAGATTAATATTAGTCTTAAAATTAAAATATCCAAACCCCCGATATTTACTTGCTGTCAATTAAGGAAAAATTGCATATATGGTTACTAAAACTTGAATATTTACATATATTTTGAAAATAAAAGTTTTTAATGCATAATGTACAATGCTGTTTAAACATGTTTTAAGTAATTATGCAAATATTTGAGTTTTAATATGTATATTTGTAATTGCCCCTTTTAGTTAATATATAAAAATACCAAAAAGAATCATCTCTCGTCTCTTAGAACAATCTGTCATACTTTATAAGTCTACCTCATTATTCCCATAAAGAATAATCAATCCCCCGATCTTACAAATAATTAAATACATGGCATAAAAGGTTTTAAAACTTTGATATTTGCAACTAGGGCTGAGCATCGATCCAAAATTGAATCGAACCTAAACCGATTTTGTGAAAAACATGAACCGAAAACAGAACCAGAGTGACTTGGCTCGAACCGAACCGAAACTGAAAATCATTAGTGTATAGAACCGAAACCAAAAGGAATATGATCGATTCGGTTTCGACCGATTTAATTCGGCCGAGTTTTCCGATTCGATTCATTTTTTGGTCCGCTTTGCTCAGCCATATTTGGAACTCACACATCAATATTATATCGTAAGGATTGCATTCAAATTTATAACCAACATATTATTTTAAGTGATCACCAACAACTTTTGTACTCTAGAACTCATTGGAAATTATTTGAAGAAGTTGGATTTTATATATTTATCCTAACTACTATTAAAAGAACTGAAAAAGGGAATATATATTTTTATAAATCAAGTTGGAACTAGGAAGAGGAAAAAAAAAGTATCTTTTAGTTAAAAGTATAAAGTAAGTTAAAGTTAAAAAATGGAGATAAAGTGATTGAAGATGTAAACCAAACTTGATTAGCTACACTTAATTACTTGATTAACATATATGAAAATGGTACTTAGCGTTCACGTGGTCATCTTTGGTGTTGTCATATCTATGTGTTGTTAGTTGTTACAATGCTTACTTTTTTAATTGCTAATTATCTTATTGACAAAAGCTTTTATTTTAATGTTGCAATTCTATCCATTATGTCATTTTATTTTTGTTCTTGTCGACTGTCGAAAACACCATCTATAGTTTTTTTATTAAAGAAAGCACGTATTAGGAATCCAATTATTAAATGCCGTATTGTAATAAGATAAGACATCATTGATAAAATGCTATTAACGTATATCAAAAGAACATGAAATGCTAGTTATTTTTTATTTTGAATTATTTCAATAAAGTGGGTCGCTAAAATTGAATTAGTCAACTGAAACATATCAACGTCATATATTTTTCATCAACACTGGTCGCTAAATTGACCAGTTTGACAGGAAATTTAAAGTTTAATTATTGTTGGTACAAAATTCGGGCCTAATGTGAGTACTAGCATGGACTTGCCTTGGAACGGGGTTTTGCCGAAGTTTTCTTGAATTCTGAACTAAGTGAATATTGAGGATGATTTGCTCAAAGAAGAAAGCACCATTAGTCTCACCGCGAGAGGGGGTTCCTGCAATCCTGCGGTCAACCTCCGGTGTGAGAGTAAGTTCTATTGTGAGAGAGAGTGTATATCTGTGTTTTAAGTGAGAGGCTGATACAGCTAGGAGTGATCAATGCACTGCTATTTATAGGTTAACTATTTTGTCATTTTCTGGGGATCACGGGATGCGATGCCCCTGACGGACCAACGGGTAATAGCGTGTTTGCCTTGGAGTCATGCACGTTGACTATTTTATGCCTTGGAGACGACACCCTTGGTTGGCTAGTTGCCGACTTTCCTTATCTGAGCATACAAAAGTTTGCCTCGTGATCACAAGTTATATTCCTTACTCTTTTGTGGTTGGCGGTGACTCAGATCCCAAGGTTGTCCAAGATCTATTTCGCTTCCACGACTCACTGTCATGCCGCGCGGCTGTACGTTGGTGTCTAACCAGTCCGGCGGTCTTGCCATTCCGGGGTTGCTTTTTGTCGGATCTAGACGTGTATTGGGTCCAAGAGCTTTGGGTCTTAGTGATAGTTTTCATGCCCTTAAGTATTTGGTCCGGACCAATTGGGTTTGGATATATTATACGTGATCAATCTATCATATACTATGTGTTACTAAAATACTTATTTTACGTTAGTTAGAGGAAAACATCTATGTTTATCACAAAATGTTTTGTACAAGATAAAGAAAACATAAATTACGTTGAAATTGCTTTATTTTCATAAAATTATACATATAATTAAATCCCGTTTGAAACGACGCCGTTTTGCGTCGGGCTTTTCCCGCCAAAATAGTTGGGCTGATTTTGGCCTGATTTTTCGGCCTGCTTTTGAGAAATCCGGTCCACTTATGCGATAGTTATTACTCCTGAACCTTCCACATTCATCTTTATGAATCCAGAATCCAGATCCGCTCCTCTCAAAACCACCTACCATGTTTTCCGGCGAGGAACCTCAAATCATTGTGATGATGATATTTATCTTCCAAAAAGTAAGTTTTTTCCTTCTTTTGTTGATTTTTTTAGTTAAAAGCTTTGGTTTTTTTGAAGATTAAGGTTTAATTGTGTTTGCGTTGCTATGAATCGAGTATATTGAAATTTGGGTTTATGTTCATTTGGGTAGGGTTTAGTTGGTATAATATAATTTGGCGTCAACATATCTGAAAGAAGTTTTTGATTTTTAAGATTTTTGGAAAGCTCATAAGGTTATCTTTGTCGGCTTATGAGGTTGCTTACTTGAGGCTATGCCTTATTCATAAGATACGAGTTAGAGATTATGAGTTCATAACCCAAAAAATAAAATAATAATAATAAAATAAAAAATAAAAATAAAAATAAAAATAAAAATAAATAAAATACATTAATAATAGTTGATTACAGCTTATCGTCAAGGGAACAAATAGAAGAAAATGGTTGCAGCTCAAGCAGTAGCTTTTGCTGCAAATGCATCTGCTGAGGTTGCTAGCCTATCAACATTTGTCGTTGATTATCCGTTAGACAAAGACGTTGGTCAAACACAACCCGTTTGGTTGACTAAATAAAGCTGCGGTTTAGATACAATGGTGCTCCTGTTGATGCTTATGCTGAGGTATAACATTTTTTTTTAAATCAATTATGTTATGCGTATCAAGTGTTTGACAAATCGTCTTTGTTTTAAATAATAGGGTGTTTATGACTATCTTATAGCTGAATTAAGGGGACAGTTGGGACTGTTTTTACGATACTATGAAACTGATGAGCTGTTACAAGTAAGCATATAGGCTTTTCAAGTCTAAATAAGCCTATAAGGTGCTACGGTACTATGATGTCGTTGTTTATAGTCTCATTCTTAGGTGTAACCACCCGTAATTTTCCTTTATAAATAGTAAATGCTAACTTATGATTTACGAACAGTTATGATAATTAAAAACCGTTTTTACCGATAACAAAAAATTTGTTTGTTAGTCGAGTACATTTTTATGATTACAACGGCGTTTGTGATTACCGTTTACCTTGGAACGTGCTTACACACGAACCTAGATAGTCTAAGTATCGCGAATTAACTTTTATAATTAAACGTTATTAAGTAACATAATATATATATATATATATATATATATATATATATATATATATATATATATATATATATATATATATATATATTGTTGGGAATTATACTAACAGTTACCACGGCTAGTGAAGATATTACAACTGCTGAAGAATGTACTTGCAGTGGAAACTCATTACCACTGCAAGAACATATATTACCACTGCTGTTTAGATAACTGTTAGGAAACGTGTTTAGATAAATATAGAATAGATCTTCTGTATATCTTATTCTATTAGAGTTATACTTATCTTGTAGAAGAGGACTCCTTGTGCTATAAAAGGAGATCCTAGGTTAAAGTTTAGATATACGTTTTCTAGAGCTTCAAGGTGTAACCCTAGTGATACAAAGAACACTTGTATTATTATTATTAATAATATTTGAGCTAACCGTTTGTTACATATATTGTTCTCATTCATAAACAACTGTTTCATTATTTCTAAGTGTTACTAAGTAGATTCCGCATACTTAGTGATATAACTCAAAGTATCAATCTAACACAGTTCAAGGTGTTTAGATCCATCAAGTGGTATCAGAGCCAGGCTTTGATACTTTGATTTAGAAGGCTCTAGTTCACTCAGAAGAATCAATGGAGACAGAAACCAGTCAATCAAACATTGCTGCTAAGCTTCCCAAGCTTAAGTTGAATGACTTTGAGATGTGGAGGCTAATGATTGAACAATTTTTTATGGTGCAAGACTATACACTCTAGGATATCATTATGCTTGGTAATTCCTTCAAACCAAGTTCTACCTCAGAGATGGTTGGTGGCAAGGAAGTAATAAAAGTTAACACTGGACCTATTACTAATGATGAAAGACTTCAGATGAAGAATGATCTGAAGGCCAGATGTTCGTTGCTGATGACACTTCCCAGAGATCAAGTTCTAGCATTCAGCAAGTACAAGACTACAAAGACTCTGTTTGAGGAGATCTGTAATGTTTTTGGTGGTAATGATTCCACCAAGAAGACTCAGAAGACCCTGCTGAAACAGACTTATGAAAACTTTGGTTCATCAAGTAATGAATCTATTGATAGCATCTTCACAAGGCTACAAAAGATTGTTACTCAACTCACTGTTTTTGGAATTGAGGTGGAAAGGGAAGACCTCAATCTAAAGTTTTTAAGAAGTTTACCCTCTGAGTTTGGAACCAATGTTGCAGTGTGGGAAGACAAGCTAGATTTGGAGACTATGAAACTTAATGATTTGTACAATAACTTCAAGGTTATTGAACAAAGATTGAAGAAAGCTGGCAAACTAAGCACAGGTACAGGAAGTGTAGCACTCATATCATCATCTGTTGATGATAGTTCAGATGGAGAAAGTGATAGTGATGATGACAGTGCTAACATTGTTGTTTCCATTGGTAGTGGAGGTGTTTCCACTACTAGTTCAAAAAGGCAGATTGCAGGTTCTACCTTTTATGCCCTTTATATCAAGTCAGATGGGTGGTTCAATTCTCAATCATGAGGATCTGGATCAAATTGATGAAGATGATATGGAGGAGATGGACATTAAATGGCAGGTGGCATTAGTAAGCTTAAAGGCAAAGAAGTTTTGGAAGAAGACTAGAAGGAAGATTACCATTAATGGTAATGAGACAGTAGGTTTTGACAAAAAGAAGGTGGAGTGCTATAATTGTCATAAGAAGGGGCACTTTGCCAGGGAGTGCAGGAAACCAAGGAAACCTGACAACAGGTCAACTTGGTATAAGCAGGACAAGAAGAAAGAACCTACAACTGATGAGCCAAAGGGGCTATTGGCTATTGATGGAGTGAGCTTTGATTGGAGCTTTATGGCTGAGGATGAGGAAGATGATTCAGAGTCTGCAATGGTTGCTACTGAGCTTGCATTAATGGCTTTTTCTGACTCTGAGGTACAAATTAATAATGCTTGCAACAAAACTTGTAAGGCCTTAAAAGAGTATGAGAAAATTAAAGCACAATATGATGAACAATTGCTAGAGTTAAATCATACTAATTATAACTTAGCAAATCATAAAAGATGTCTAGGTGTTTTAGAAACTCAATTAGAGCATTACAGGGCAAATGAATCTAAGTTCAATGATGATATTGTTGTGTTAAAAAGAGACTTAGATTATCAGGTTGTTGTAAACAAGGTTCTTAGGGAAGAACTAGAAAAGGTTAAAAGGGCTAGTGAGAATATAAAGATAACTTGTAATACACTTGATCACCAATCCAAGTGTATTGACAAAATTTGGGAAGCCCAAGTTGTGAACAAAGCCAAATCAGGAGTTGGATACAAATCTGTTCCACCACCTCTAAGAGGTGTTCCATCACCTCCTGGCATTGACTTAGCTCACACAGGATTAGAAGAATTCCAGGAACCACCTATGACCTATGGACCAAATTTTGTTAAAGAAGCTGTTATTGAAAAGGTTCAGGTTGAGGTTGATACATTTGATAGTGCTAGTGACTCATCTCTTAAAGATAAAAGTTTGAATGTTGAGTCTAAACCTAGTGTTCCTGAGAATGTACATGTGGATGTTAAAAAGAGTATTCCTGAAGTTGTCAAAGAAAAGCCTAGGTCACAACCTAATTTCACTAGGCCCACTACTAGATATGCAGAGATGTACAGAAGTAGATCAACAACTCCTAGGGGAAATATGAGGAGTTGGAATCATGTTAAATCTAGGCAATTTGGTAGTGACTTTGTGTTCAACAACAAACCCTGTCATATATGTGGTAGCTTTGACCATTTGTCTTATAGCTGTACCTATCACATGGGTAGAAGGGAAGTGTTTGGGAGTACTAGGGTGAATGGATATAATTCTAATAACTTAACTCACCCAAATCCACTTAGCAAGATGATTCCCAGGTCTGTTTTGCTTAAATCTGGCATTAAACATATTTCCACTGCTAGACCAGCAGTTGCCACTGCCAGAAATAAAAACAGAGTTTATCCTAAGTCCCCTGTTGCTACTTTTGTTAAATCTACTCAAACAGGGAAAAAGACCAATTTTGAAAAGAAAGTTTACAATAATCACAAGTGGGTACCCAAAATTTCAAAACCAGCAGTTTCCACTGCTAAGCCAGCAGTTACCACTGCAAGGCCAAAGGTTTCCACTGGTGGGTCTGTGAACAATAAAAGGGTAAATATGGGAAATGCTGTTAAGGCCTCAGCACATTGGGAATGGAAACCAAAAGGTACCATCACCTCAAACAATCCCAATGGTGTATCAATGACCTTTGACAGATACAATTATATTGATACACGAGGCAGATCCAAGTCATTTGTGGCTTGGGTCCCCAAAAGGAACTGATGAGGCGAAAAATGAACCACTTTTAGAGGGTCATTTAAGCCCGAATTCGAATTTATTTGATCAAATATTGCCCTAAATCGTTCCTTTTGTGATTTTAGGTACTTTGGGAGAGAAATCTGGAAAAGGAAGCAATTCGGACGTTTTTGGAGCATAAAAGTGAAGAAAACGCCAAAGTCTTAATTTTCCTTGCTGGGAACAGTAGGTGACAGCGTCAAGAGTATTTCCTATGACGATCCAGTACAGATTTGACGGCGTCACAAGGTAGGGCGTCAAGAGTAAAATGCATGACGGCCAGGAAATACATAACACATGACGGCGTCAAAAGTAGATCAAGGCAGTCCGAGAAGTATTTTGGCGGCGAGATGACGACGTCACCAAATTTGTCTTGACGCCGTCAGACCCTATTTCCTATATATAGTTTTCTAATTTTCACATTAAAAAGAGGAGAAGTTTTTGAGAAACCCTGAGTACGAACTTGGTACGAATTTTACAGGTTTTTCAAGGGTTCTTAGCCCTTGATCCCTTTCATGTGTAATTGAGATAAGTATTCTTTTAATTCAATCAATATGTCTATGTGTTGGTTGTCTATATCTTGTTCTTGTCTTAATTCCATCATGCTAGGCTAGATCTATCTTGTGTTTGCTTGGATCTAATGAAACCTAGATGTTAATTATGTGTTGATTACTTGTTTATGGTTGTATTGGATGAATGGATTCGATGTTAGGCTTAAGAAAACTGGCAGATCTCCAATTGGTAACATGCTTGAACATCTTAGGAAACATGAACTGACGTGCACTAGGTTTTATTGGTTGTATTTAATGCATGAGTAAATTCTAATGATCCCCTGTTAGGAGCTTCTTAGCCGGCTCGACATAGGAGTGAAGTAGGCACTCATAGGATTGGGGAATTAAGTGCGCCACCCCATGAATGATATTAAGGAATACAATCCGTCATCCACGCAACTATAACAAGTAATTAACGTGTAAAAGATAACTAGGTAGTAGTGAAATCTAAGTAAACACAATTTCTCCACCTATTGCTCACAACCTTAGTATAATTTAGTTTATTTTCATTTCTAGTAATTTATTTTGATTGCATCTTTAGTATTGGGTTAGTTGACTAGCAACTAATTCCGCCCAAATCCTTCAAATCCGAGATTTTTACTTGCTTTCTAAAAAATATAAAAATACAAAAATAAGCATCCCTCATCTTTAGAACTAGTATTTAGGTTTTCTAATCCTAGCGACACTATTCCTAGCTGAATGATCAATCCCCCGGTACTTGTCACTATACTATACTACAACGATCAGGTACACTGCCTGGTGGGGGTTGTAAGCTTCTCAAGATCCCTTGAGAGGTAAAGCCTGGTACGATTCCCACGTATCAAGTTTTTGGCGCCGCAGCCCGGGGAATAGTTATTGTCTAGGTTAGAATCTCTTTTTATTAGGTCTACTTGCTAGATTCCTTTCTAGTAAGATTTTATTTTTATTTTTAGGTTTTCTTTAGTCTATCTTATTTCTTTGTGTTTTTGTTCGTAACTCTTCACCACCCGACATCATGGACGATGGGAACATCCTTGAACCCGTCATCCCACCCCAACAAAACCCACCACTAGAACCCCTTAGGCCCCGAACCTTAGGAGAGTATTCCCGACCTAGCCATCAAGGCTACCGAAACACAATTGAGCTCACCGGAGCCAATGTGACCCCTTTGCGATCCGACACCATCCGGTTGGTGCAAAGCGGATGTGCATTCCATGGACTTCATTCCGAAGATCCAAATCAGCATCTTAAGGACTTCCTAAAAGTCGTAGATTCCATAGATCTAGGTGTTGAAACTAGAGAGACAACCTGATTACGCCTATTCCAATTCTCTCTACGGGATCAAGCTAGTCAATGGCTTGAGCGTTTACCCGCGGGATCCATCACCACATGGGATGATCTCACCACTCATTTTCTTGCTCAATTTTTCCCACCAGGGAGAACTACTAAGCTTAGAAATGACATCTTGATGTTCCAACAACGTCAAAATGAATCCTTTTATGAAGCATGGACTCGATATAAAGACCTGCTCCGAAAAGTCCCTCATCATGGCATTGAACTATGGCTCCAGATTCAAATCTTTTACGATAAAGTTGACTATCAAACAAGGAGAGCCATTGATTACGCAACCAAGGGCAGGCTAAACAGACTTAGCATTGACAAATGCTGGAAAGTTCTGGAGGGGTTGGCACAATACGAAGAAGAAGGATGGGAGGACCCGATGTTTCCAAGCAAGGGAAAACTTGACTACGCACCCGCCACCCAAGAACAGTTATTAGGAAGCATCGAGAAGCAGGTAAAAGAATTAATGAGTATTGAGAAACCTGCTGCTGAAACCATGTGGAATCCTAATTTACGTAGGAATGCGGTTATCGACCACAATTTTCCTGAACGTTCACGACAAGAGGAATTTGAAGGGATAATGGTAACCTTCATGGATAATCAGGAAAAACAAATCCAGCACCTAGAAGCACGCATGGAAAGTACTCACAAAGCTTTTAAGAATTTAGCAGACCAATTCATATCAAGGGTCAAAGAAAAGATCAAAGAAAACTCCGTACCTAGAAAAATCGAAAAAGTCTTCGAGGTTTCAACTCCTTTGGCGTTTGACCAAGAGGATAGCGAGAAATTTTCCCCAAGTGCTTCACCATTAACTACCTCCCGTTCTTGTGAGCATCCCCAGGAAGAGAAGAATTCGCAATTCCATAACATTTTCGTTGGATGCTTGCGAACCACACTCCCAAACCTATCCAAGAGACGTTCTTTTGGTTTTAAACCCAGTGTGAAGAGGTTGTACCTCAAAAACACCACTGATTTGAAACCCTCTATGGAACAACATCTCTTTGTACACACCGGTGACCCGTGCGAAGGTTACAACTTAGCTAAAACGTCACCCAATCCCTTCTACAACCTCACCTCTTTCCGTGACAGTAATGAAACGTTCGACCCTGGTGGACCTCATTAACAGAATAGCTACTCATGGTTTTACTTATGTTTAGCTATTCACACAAAGTGCAGGGACTAAATGTGGAATTACTCCATTTCTCACCTCACACGGGCATTTGATGGCGTCAGATATTAATTCTTGACGCCGTCACCTCGCTAAATCAGAAATATTAACCCAAATCCAATCACTTTCAACCCATACCCCACAATTCTCACCCAAAGTGCTGCTACTACTCCGAATCTCCACCCTTCAATTCGACGTCTTCCGCAACCAATGTTCACTTGGAAAATGAGCAAGAGATCTCGTCAACATCGTGGCAGTTCCTCTAGGTCCCAAAGAGTTAACTATGGAGAATTGGTCCATAGTTGGAGCGAGTTTGACACTGTTGGCGCCACCACCAAGTATGCGGAACTTTGTAACCACCATATTGATGCTGGGGCTGTGGTTGATTGGGAGTTTCTTAGGTCCCAAGGGTTGGAAGCTGCGTTTTTGGAAAGGATCCATACTGATGGGTTTGCGGGTCGTCAATGGGAGAGGTTGTTTAGGATTAGGGAGACGGTGTATAGTGAGTTGGTGAGGGAGTTCTTTGCGACCTTCCATTTTGATCAGGCTGAGGCTAGGACGGATGTGGGGGGCACCACTATCTATTTTAGGCTAGGAGGGGAAGTGCGGTCATGCTCGGTCACTGAGTTTGGCTGGAGGATTGGGTTGTATACTAGGGAGGAGGCGATTAATGGAGGATTTATGCAGAGGTTGTTGAATGGGGAGACTCAGAGGAGTGATATGAGGTGTGTCACTTTTTGGCCGACCATTGGAGACGGGGTTTACACCTCGACTACTGGGGCTGCATCCATCAGGGACCCCATAGTTAGGTTGGTACACAGATGCATCACATACAACCTGTCAGGACGTCATGGCACCACTCACCGTGTCACTGCTTCAGATCTTTTCTACCTGTACACCATCTTTTCAGCGGATGTCTACTGCAACATCCCATTTTGGGTAGCTAGTTATTTGAGGACCAGTGTGGGTGAGAGGGATATCGATAAGGTGTATGGGGGGATGTTCGTGACCCGGTTGGCTCGTTCCTATGATCTTCTTACTCCTCCAATCATGGGGTACTTGAGCGACTGTGGGGCCTGTAGGGAAGTGAGGGCTAAATCCCTCAGGCAGATGAGCATCGTGATGCTAGAGAGGAATGAGACCTATAACTGGTATGAGGCAGGGGGCCTGATGATGAGGATGATGCTAATGATGAGGTAGGGCCCCAGCAGCATCAGTTCCAGGGTTATGAGGAGGGGACAGCTGACTACTACCGACACATGAGTCGGGGAGACTGGCAGGCACACCAGGGTGCCTGGATGGGTCAGGTGGACGCATGGCGGACCACCACTGACCAGCGCTTTGATTGGATGTATGATCACACCATCCGCCAGATGCAGCACCTCTCCACCCTAGATCAGCTTGAGCCTCACTTGCAGATTGACCCATTCCCCGGCCGTGAGACTGACTGCCCTCCCTACGGGTACACCGGACACCTCCCTCCTGGCTATGACTATCGTTTTGGTCCTCCTCCCCAGTGATTCCTCTTGATATCTGTTATTTCTGAACAATTTATTGATGGTTGTGTAATTTGAAACATTTGGTACTGTAATAGCTTAGGATGCGGCCTCTATTGGCCTTGAACAATTTATTTTTATGTTTACATTTGTTTGAAATAATTGATGGTGCTCATGGTGACATTCTTCATTTTGTATGATTTTATTTTGTTTGTTTGTTATTTGCTTCCGTATGCATGCTTTATTTTTATTATTGGTAGATCATGTTTCTCAATTAAATAGTGGAAATACTTTACTTTGTTGTTTTGTCCTAGTCTTAACTCCACCTAAAAGTATTTTTGCAAAAGATAAGTGTAAGGGGAAACCTCAAATATGTTTTTAAGAAACAAACCGATCATGATTCTCCACGATATTAAATGAACATGTATATTCGTATTTGTTAGAGTCAAATGCTTGTATTCATAAGGAAGTTTTGCAGGATTTTCCAGGAAGTAGGACCAAGTTTTTCCAGAAATTTTCCGGAAACTTAACATAAGAATTTCTGCAGGTCACTTCTGACGGCGTCACGAGTTAACTCTTGACGGCGTCACGTGTAAAAATCTGGAAATTTTACCAGTTTTGTTTTTATAACGGAGTCTTATGGTTTTTGTGAATTATTAAGTTTTATAATCTCTAGGAAATCTGCAAACTTCATTCCACAAGCATTATATCTTATTTTGTTTTCTAGGATTTAGTAACTTATATAAGATGCCGCCGATTTTATGCGAGGTTGTCTTGTCTATTTTTTCAGGATTTACAGGTTATGTATGACAAGAAGATGATTTATATTCAGGAAGGGAAGCTTTGATTGTTCATTTTCTTGGAGGAAGATTTAACCTGGCCACCTTATTATCCATACCGAGCGAATCAGGGGAGTATTTGATTTCATTCTTTTTACTTTTTCACTTTTACATTCTTTACTTGAACATTGGGGACAATGTTCATCTTAAGTGTAAGGGGAGGGTAAAAAGATGATACCTTACATATGCACTTTCGCTTGAGTTTGTTTTGTTTAATGGTAGATGTGTAATAAAACTATGAGAAATACTTGTTAGTGTAATTTTAGCGCCAAATTTAAAATTTTTTACAACATTTAGGAGTGAAACTTTAGCCATAGCAAGCGTCTCATGGATAGGAGATTGTATGACTAGCACATAACCGTATATTCAGAAAATTTTCCACCCAAATATGTGAGGTTCGCCTTTAGATTTGATAGGAAAAGCATTTACTATTAGTGCTTATGAGTGTACCGGTAGCATTTAGATTTTAGAACTTGCGTTAGTGATGCATCCCGAGACCGCTAGTGAGACTACATTCATGTGGTGGGATTTACTACATGATAAGAGGCATTAGGATCACCCTTGTGTTAAACCCGTATTATAATTACTTGACCATTTAAGTCATATTATTTGGCTAATCAAGTCAACTAATTTTTCCCACACCATTAGCGTTGTACTCATTTTTAGTACACGAAACCCCTAGTACACCCCTCCGAGCCTATCTTTTCGTTTCTAACTTTAAGCATCTTACTTAAAGGAAGAATTTGTTACACCCCACTTAAATGTACACCCAAATTGCCTTAGCCTTCCGTGTATGCGCTCATTTTTAGTGCATTATTGTTATTTGTTAAACCCTAAGTTAACTATCTAATTGATTACATGGTTGCTAAGTCGAGTCATATCCTTGTACATATTGTTTTGGGACGATTGGGACTCATGGGTAAAGTACTTATTTTATGGAGTAATGGGGAAGAACATCATTTATTACCCCCATATGTACGTTAATCTTAAAAGTGCTCCAAGTGTTTTGATTTTCTTAATTCGAGTCATTAGATTAGTTAATTGTAAAGTATGTAAAAATTCAAGTGTAAGGGGAATTTTCATCCCCTATGATGTATTATTTTGGATGGTAGGGTAAGAGTGTATGCAAAAAAAAAAAAAAAAAAAAAAAAAAAAAAAAAAAATCGAAAAAACAAGAAGAAAAAAAAAAAAAAAAAAAAAAGAAAAAAAACATACGGACTACCATCCCTTTTTATTCTATGTTCATTTTTATGTTTTTGTTATTTTTCATTTATTAGCTTAAGTCGAGTCTAGTCTTGGCTTAGCAACGCCATATTGTACATGTAATTAACCAAGATTGTTAACTCACCACCAGTAAAACTTCCTTTATCCAACAAAACCGTGTATTTCATATCCCTACACCTAACGTTACAACCCTTTAAAAGACCTCTTTGATAGTTTATCCTAGGTGCTTACGCAATGTGGTGGAGGTTTGATCCTTTCCCAAGCTTATGGTAATCTATTTTGCTATGACAGGTAGTGAGAGATATCTTCCGTTTCCATATTGTAATTTATACTTTATTACACCCGAGGGATGTGAGTATCTAAACACTATTTGTGAGGTGCTTGTGTATGACCTCCGTGCTTGTCTATTGGTCTTTAGTGGAATGATTATTTGTTGTAATTACTTTTATATTAGTGTTAAATGACCCCTAACTTGTATTTTGAGTAGAATAAAAGCGTATTTGCTTGAGGACAAGCAAATATCAAGTGTAAGGGTATATGATGAGGCGAAAAATGAACCACTTTTAGGGGGTCATTTAAGCCCGAATTCGAATTTATTTGATCAAATATTGCCCTAAATCGTTCCTTTTGTGATTTTAGGTACTTTGGGAGAGAAATCTGGAAATGGAAGCAATTCAGACGTTTTTGGAGCATAAAAGTGAAGAAAACGCCAAAGTCTTAATTTTCCTTGCTGGGAACAGTAGGTGACGGCGTCAAGAAGAAAATCTTGACGGCGTCATGAGTATTTTCCATGACGATCCAGTACAGATTTGACGGCGTCACAAGGTAGGGCATCAAGAGTAAAATGCATGACGGCCTGGAAATACATAACACATGACGGCGTCAAAAGTAGATCAAGGCAGTCCGAGAAGTATTTTGGCGGCGAGATGACGGCGTCACCAAATTTGTCTTGACGCCATCAGACCCTATTTCCTATATATAGTTTTCTAATTTTCACATTAAAAAGAGGAGAAGTTTTTGGGAAACCCTAAGTACGAACTTGGTACGAATTTTACAGGTTTTTCAAGGGTTCTTAGCCCTTGATCCCTTTCATGTGTAATTGAGATAAGTATTCTTTTAATTCAATCAATATGTCTATGTGTTGGTTGTCTATATCTTGTTCTTGTCTTAATTCCATCATGCTAGGCTAGATCTATCTTGTGTTTGCTTGGATCTAATGAAACCTAGATGTTAATTATGTGTTGATTACTTGTTTATGGTTGTATTGGATGAATGAATTCGATGTTAGGCTTAAGAAAACTGGCAGATCTCTAATTGGTAACATGCTTGAACGTCTTAGGAAACATGAACTAACGTGCACTAGGTTTTATTGGTTGTATTTAATGCATGAGTAAATTCTAATGATCCCATGTTAGGAGCTTCTTAGCCGGCTCGACATAGGAGTGAAGTAGGCACTCATAGGATTGGGGAATTAAGTGCGCCACCCCATGAATGGTATTAAGGAATACAATCCGTCATCCACGCAACTATAATAAGTAATTAACGTGTAAAAGATATCTAGGGAGTAGTGAAATCTAAGTAAACACAATTTCTCCACCTATTGCTCACAACCTTAGTATAATTTAGTTTATTTTCATTTCTAGTATTTTATTTTGATTGCATCTTTAGTATTGGGTTAGTTGACTAGCAACTAATTCCGCCTAAATCGTTCAAACCTGAGATTTTTACTTGCTTTCTAAAAAGTATAAAAATACAAAAATAATCATCCCTCATCTTTAGAACTAGTATTTAGGTTTTCTAATCCTAGCGACACTATTCCTAGCTGAACGATCAATCCCCCGGTACTTGTCACTATACTATACTACAACGATCAGGTACACTGCCTGGTGGGGGTTGTAAGCTTCTCAAGATCCCTTGAGAGGTAAAGCCTGGTGAGATTCCCACGTATCAGGAACTAATTCCTTTATTTTGTGTGCAGGAACATTCAAAGACAACAAATGATCAAGGATACTCAGACAGTGGATGTTCCAGGCACATGACTGGCAATAAGTCCTATCTTTCAGATTTCAAACCTTATGATGGACAATTTGTCAGCTTTGGAGGAGGAATTGGTGGCAAAGTTTCTGGCAAAGGAACAATCAAGGCTCGAAACATAGACTTTGAAAATGTGCACTATGTGAAAGAACTCAAGTACAACCTTTTCAGTGTGTCACAGATGTGTGACAAGAAGCATAGAGTTCTATTCACAGAAGATGAATGCTATATCTTATCTAAGGATTATAAGCTCCCTGATGAAAGTGAAATTTTGCTTAAAATCCCTAGAAAAGGCAATCTATATAGCATTGACATGGAGAACATAGCGGCTAATAATGATGTTACTTGCTTGCTTGCAAAAGCCACTTTAGATGAATCCATGCTTTGGCACAGAAGACTTGGTCATGTTAACTTCAAGACCATTAACAAGATAGTGAAAGATGGTCTTGTCAGAGGTTTACCAGATAAAAGATTTGAAAATGACTAAACTTGTGTTGCCTGTCTCAAAGGAAAGCAACATAGAGCTTCATGCAAGACCAAGGCATTCAATTCTATTGATCATCCACTCTTTATGCTGCATATGGACTTGTTTGGTCCTACATCTGTGAGCAGCATCACTTTGAAGACGTATTGTCTTGTTGTGACTGATGACTTTAGTAGATTCACATGGGTTTTCTTTTTAAGAACCAAGGATGAGACCACAGGCATCCTTAAGACATTTATCACTGAAGTTGAAAATCAAGTTGAAAAGAAGATCAAGATCATCAAGTGTGACAATGGGACAGAGTTCAAGAACAAAGTTATGGATGATTTCTGCAAAGACAAAGGTATTAAGAGAGAATTTAGTGTTGCAAGAACTCCTCAAAAAAATGGAGTTGCTGAAAGAAGAAATAGAACACTAATTGAGGCTGCTAGAACCATGTTAGCTGATTCAAAGCTTCCAGTGACTTTTTGGGCTGAAGCAGTTAACACTGCTTGTTACATTCAGAACAGGGTTTTAGTGGTTAAAACAAAGAACAAGACACCGTATGAGTTATTCAGAGGAAGACCTCCTATTTGGGTGTCATGTTACTATTCTCAATACCATTGATCATTTGGGTAAATTTGAAGAAAAGTCTGATGAAGGCTTCTTTGTTAGATACTCTATGGTTAGCAAGGCTTTTAGAGTTTATAACTTAAGAACAAAGAAGATTGAAGAGAATTTGCATGTTGAGTTTCTTGAAAATAAAGCTAACATGGCAGGTTCAGGACCAGAATGGCTATTTGATCTTGAAACATTATCCAATACAATGAATTATGTACCTCTTACTTCAAGTACAGGAGACAAAGATCTTGAAGATACAAAAGAATTCATTGATGAAGATGAATCTAGCAAAGATGATGAAGATGATAAAGATCAAATTGTTATGCCACTTTGGGACTTTGTTGATAATTCTGAAAAGAAAAGTGATGCAGATGGTGTGAATTTTGATGTTCTGAATAAAGAAATTCCTGCTAGCAGTGGTAACTCAATTCCCACTGCTACACCAGAAGTTTCCACTGACAGCCCAAATGTGGAAAGTTCATCTCAGGAATCACCCAGTGATGATGTGGAGATCTCAAACATGCCTACAACATATGATATTCCTAGCACATCACAGACTTCAATTCACAAAGTGCATCCACTTGATAATGTAATTGGTGAACTTCAATCAGGTGTGAAGACTAGAAGACAGACAAAGAAATATGATATTCATGGGTTCATTAGTGAAGTTTATGAGTCCAAGAAGCATAGGAGAAAGAATGAATGTTTGTTCTTCTGTTTTCTCTCACAAGTGGAGCCTAAGAATGTTTATATGGCTTTAGAAGAATCTAGCTGGGTTGAAGCAATGCAAGAGGAGTTGTTGCAGCTTAAACTTCAAAAGGTTTGAGTTCTTTGTGATTTGCCTGATGGTATGAAGGTCATTGGTACTAAATGGGTTTTCAGAAACAAGAAAGATGAAAGAGGTATAGTAATCAGGAACAATGCTTGATTGGTTGCTCAAAGATACACTCAAGAGGAGGGTATTGACTATGAGGAAGTTTTTGCTCCTGTTGCAAGGATTGAGGCTATTAGATTGTTTCTAGCCTATGCATCCTTTATGGGCTTTACTGTCTATCAAATGGATGTTAAGAGTGCCTTTCTGTATGGTACAATTGATGAGGAGGTCTATGTCTCTCAACCTCCAGGCTTTGAAGATTCTCAACACCCAAATAAAGTGTATAAAGTGGTTAAGGCTCTTTATGGCTTACATCAGGCTCCAAGGAAGTGGTATGAAACCTTAGCTACTTATTTGTTGAATAATGGGTTTCATAGAGGCAAGATTGATCAAACTTTGTTCATCAAGAAAGACAAGGGTGATATTTTGCTTGTTCAAGTATATGTTGATGATATTATCTTTGGGTCTACTAGACAAGAGATGTGCAAAGAGTTTGAAAAGCTGATGAATGATGAATTTCAAATGAGTTCTATGGGAGAACTTACATTGTTTTTGGGGCTGCAAGTACAACAGAGTAAAGAAGGCATCTTTATCAGTCAAGACAAATATGTGACTGAGATTATTAGGAAGTTCAAGTTTACTGATGCAAAACCTTCCCTGCTGATAAGACCACTCATCTATTGTTGAAAAATGCTAGTGGTGCTAATGTTGATGTGCATACTTACAGGTCTATGATTGGTTCTTTGATGTATCTTACTTCATCAAGGCCAGACATTATGTTTGATGTATGTGCTTGTGCAAGATTTCAAGTGACTCCAAAGCCATCACATATGACAGCAGTGGAAAAGATTTTTAGGTATTTGAAGACATATCCTAATTTAGGATTATGGTATCCAAGAGAATCCCCTATGGAATTGGTCACATACTCAGATAGTGACTATGGTGGTGCAAGTTTGGATAGAAGGTCAACTACAGGAGGATGTCAATTTCTTGTATGTAGATTGGTGTCATGGCAGTGTAAGAAGCAAACTATGGTTGCTACTTCAACCACTGAAGCAGAATATGTAGCAGCTGCTAGTTGTTGTGCTCAGATCTTATGGCTTCAGAATCAATTATTTGATTATGGGTACAATTTCATGAACACCATTATCTATATAGACAATAGTAGTACCATATGCATTATTAAAAATCCCGTGCAACACACTAAAACTAAACATATTGAAATTAGACATCATTTTATTAGAGATTGTTTTGAGAAAAAGCTTATTAATGTTGTCAAAATCCATAATGATGACAATTATGCTGATTTATTAACAAAAGGGCTTGATGTGGGTAGGTTTCAATACTTGGTAACAGGTATTGGAATGCTAAATCCATAAATATTTGATGTCTAATACTTTTCAGTGTTGCAGGATAGTTTTTAGGTACTAATATTGTTTGTATATGTATGTATGGTTTTCTACTAACTTGTATGCAAAGAAATTTAAGCACAGTGGAAAAAGTCATACAACAGTGGAAAGATTGGTGATAAAAGCAAAAGGAAAAAGTACTTTTATTGATATCAAGGAAAGTACATAACAACCATTCAGATTACAAAGTCACCAGAAAACATCACAAAACATAAACCAACAACCTAACATCTAAACCTTCAGCACATCTACTCCATGGGTTTCTTCCCCTTTCCCTCATAATCATGCTTGCCTTTGGAAGCTTTATTTCTCTTGTCATTAAAAGAAAGTTGCTTCCTTGGACAAGCAAGTCCCAGAACTTGCTTGGGAGGCCTTGGTGCTTGTGCATGCTTCTCAACAGCAGGCCACTTCATGTTGCTTATGGCAGTCTTTAATGCTGTGGTGAGGGCTTTTAGAAGTTCTTTGGAA
This sequence comes from Artemisia argyi, assembly GCA_030686995.1. Lineage (NCBI taxonomy): Eukaryota > Viridiplantae > Streptophyta > Magnoliopsida > Asterales > Asteraceae > Artemisia > Artemisia argyi. Next base: position 141,606,797 of record CM060707.1, on the reverse strand, counting down.
AGGTTGAAGGTTGGATCATCATCATCATCGGAGGAAGCACTGGAATAGAACTCCAAGGATGGAGCAGGAGAAGCTGTAGTCTTTTTGGCTTTCATGTTAGATGATGTAGATGTGGTAGCACTTGGAGGAAAGTAATCACTCCACCCTGTAGAAAGTTCCTCTGAGTTTGTGCAATAGCTGATCTCTTCATCAGATGAATCATCTGAGGATATGTATACAAGTGGAAACCAGCTCATTGTGTTGATGTAGGGTTTGTGTTATTGATGATGTGTGTTGATGAAAGATAAAGGTTTTTGAGCCCCTTTTTATAAGCAACGTCAAGGTTGAATTCTAATTAATGAAGAATATTTACTCTTACCTGTTTTGGTAGGTTGGAGGAGTAAATTTGGTTATTATCGGGTTGACTTTTGGAAGATATTTTTGTGAATAGTAACTTGGTTAAAAAGTTACTTTGGGCTAATTCTTATGGGTTAAGTTGGGTGTTATTTAATTCTGCAGCATACAAACTCATATTGTTGGAGTCATTGGAGTTATAAGGTGTGTATCATAGACACACAACAAATGGTTATTGATTCACCATGTCTAATCCACATAAGAATCAACTAGTCTAGAGCAAACGGCTCCTGGTAAAGACTTAACAAATCCGTTTATGGTTGATAGTTTACCAAAAACTATATGGTTATCAACTCACCATACTCCAAGTGATAAAGAGTTGGCTAGTCCATAGCAAATGGCTCATGGTAAAGACTTATCGAATCCATTGATAGCTGGTAGTTTGCTAAAAACTATGATAAGAGCAGCTAATTTTCATGTTTTACTTACCACTGCTCTTTGATATTTTGTGAAAATTTTACCACTGCTAGTTCATTAGTTACCACTGCAAGAGTAATTTTTCCAATGATGAACTAGCCGTTACAACTGTTGTGTCAGTAATCTATTTTTTACTAGCCGTTGTAAATATAACCATCTTTCCTTATTAATAGGGTAAATCTTTTGTGAATTATCTTCTTACCTATTCTAATTTATTCTTTTCCAAAGATAAATCTTTCTAAAGATAATTCACATTACGCAACCTCCTCAAACCCTATTAGTATAAATTGATCATCATACGGCTTGATTTTTATCTTGATTACTAACACTTTTATCTTCTTTTCACAAATATTATGGCGATTCTAAAATTTGTCGAGGAGCACAACCAAGTGGCCTACCTACAAAAGTCAAATGAGAAAAGTGGCCCTGTTTTTCACTGGTGGCCCATGCAGGTTGCTTTAACTATTAATACTACTCATGTAAGGTATGCTTTAACTATTAATCCCACAATCTATGTCTCTCATATCAAACAGTTCTGGAACACTGTGGAGTCCATAACTCTTGAACAAGGAGACACACACAAAACTGTGGAAGCTCTAAGAGCCACAGTGGATGGGGTTACCATTGAAGTTACTGAGTCATCCTTGAGGAGAATTCTCCAATTGGATGATCTCAATGGTATCATCACAATACCCAATTCAGAAATTTTCACTAATATTGCTTTAATGGGGTATGATACATCTGAACAAAAAGTAACTTTTAGAAAATGATGTTTTTGTCCCCATTGGAGTTTTTCATTCACACTCTTTTACATTGCTTAAGTCCTAAGAAAACATCTTATGAACAATTTGCATCAACCATGGCTTATCCTTTGGTTTGTTTGGCAACTGATAGGACTTTTAATTTTTCAAAGTTTATTTTCAACAACATGAAAGGCAATGTAAAGAGTTCATATAAATTTTTGATGTATCCAAGGTTTGTGCAAGCAGTGTTAAATGAGTTTCAACTGCAACCTCACAATAGAATTTATGAAACCTCTTGTCTTAAGCCAAAAGTTTTTCAAAACATGAGTAAGGCTTTAGAACTTTGGAATGGGGAGGTTCATCCACTTTTTCCTCAAATGCTTGCAAAGATTTCACAAGTACAGGGTGAAGATGCAACTATCTCAGTTGTATCCCATAACACACCCAATATTGTTGTTCCACCAATTCACCATACCCCTGCAGTAACTTACACTTATGAGAGAAGGCATAAACAGCCAACTTCTCTCATCTCAACATTGCATGTTGCTGACCCTTTTGGTTTAGGAACAAGCAGTGGTGGTTCAAGGCTTAATCCTAGTCCAACTAGGGAAGAGCCTGAATCAATGCCCCATGATTCACCTCTCCCAATAGGTAACACAGTTGGAAGTGTTGAGGGCAGTGTGCAACTACCTGAATTGATGGAATTATGTACAAAATTAGTCAAGCAGGTTCAAGCTCTGGAGAAAGATCTGGCAATGACCAAAGAACATCATGCCACAGAGCTGAATCAAATGAAGGCAGAGCTTCAAAGATTACAGAATGAAGTTGAGAGTCTCAAGAAGAAAAGACCTGCCAAAGTTGTGTTCTCTTCTTCATCATCACCTCAAGATGAGTTTTCTGCAAGTTTTAGTAAAGATTTGGGAGATTCTTCCAAACATGGGAGGAAATCAGATGCAGAGATTAAGGGGAGGAGACTTAATTTTGATAAGGAATTTGCTGAGTTAACTAATTCTGATAATGCTCAAGCAAAGGAAGATGCAGCTGAGACTAAGGGGAGGAAGTTAGACTTTGGAGAAGATTATGATATGGATGCTGATTTTAATTTTGATGATACAGTTGGAACTGCTCAACCAATTGACACTGCTGAAGAAAAAGTTCCCACTGCAAGTGAAAATATTCCCACTGATAGTCAAAATGTTACCACTGCAGAGGAAGAAGCTGCCAGAAAAAGAATAGTCAAAGGTAAAGCAATTGTGACTAGTACAGAACAATAGCAAACAAGAAAGGTTTCTAAGAAAGATCAAGCTCAGATTGATTTTGATGCAAGATTGGCAGAGCAATTAGCAGAAGCTGAGATTGAAAAGAAGAAAAAACTAGAGGAAGATGAAGTTGCTAGTTTTATGGAAGCAAAGAGGTTGGATAAATTGGAAGCAGTAATGGCGGAACCACTTTCAGTTGTTCCACCAACTGTCATACACGAAAAACCTCCTATGTTCACCTATGTGCCTACAGAGGAAGAGATTGATTACATGATTAATAATGATCCTATAATCAGAAAGAAGGCTATTGAATTTATTGCAAATACAACTTTGAATGAAGAACAAAGGTCTGCTCAACTGAAAGATTTCATTCAAATGAAGAATCAGCAGGCTCTTGATGATATCATTGGAGATGTAAGAAAAGGTCGAAAGAAGCCCAGGAAACTTACAAAGGCACAAATCATTGCTGAGATGAAGACTTTTTGCTGTCATGTTGGCAATATGAAGATGGCTCAGTTCAAAGGAATGTCACATGATCAAATTGAAGGTATTTACTACAGGATTAAAAGACAAGATAGTAATTTCATTCCTATGGATCAAGAACCTGTAGTGATGAAGACAAAAAGGCCAGGAGTGAGTCTTGGATCAAAAGATGCAAAGAAATTGAAGACTCGGGAATCATCTCAAGCAAAAGAGGGTCCTAGCAAGTTGACAGAAGAACAGGTTACAAATATGATGTTCATAGAGACTGATGTGCTTAATATTGAACCTCTACAAACAAAATATCCAGTAGTTGGTTGGGAGATCTATTCTAATGATTTTGGAGTTGCTTGGAAGATTATCAGAACTGGAAGTGTCACAAGTATTTGCAGAGATTTTGAAGACATTGTTAGATCTTGTGATAGAGAAGATTTGGATACTTTGTGGCGGTTTGTTCAAGATCAGTTTAAGAAGGATGAACTTGTTGATGTCAAGGCTAAGGAGTTATGGGTTCACTATAGAAGATTATATGAACCAGACGCAAGTGACAGACATTGGAGATTTGAAGCTCACAACATGAATACTTTGTGAAAATTTTATGATTCAAGTGATGTACATCATCTTTCTACTCAAGATGGAGTTGATGTGTTTATGCTTACAGAGAAAGAATATCCATTGAGAGCTGGAGTATTAACTGTGATGATGTCAGTAAAGCTCAGATGTTGGGAAAGAAGTGAAGTCATAGAAGATTTGCTGCAAAGGATTTATGATCAAAGTGTGAGAGCTGATAAGGAATTAAGAAGAAGAAGATAAGTGTTTGGAAGAATTCCCATATCCTCATGATTACTGATTACTTAAAGAAACTTATTGATTTAATTATTAATCATAAGTTTAGGGGAGGATTGTTGGGAATTATACTAACAGTTACCACGGCTAGTGAAGATATTACAACTGCTGAAGAATGTACTTGCAGTGGAAACTCATTACCACTGCAAGAACATATATTACCACTGCTGTTTAGATAACTGTTAGGAAACGTGTTTAGATAAATATAGAATAGATCTTGTGTATATCTTATTCTATTAGAGTTATACTTATCTTGTAGAAGAGGACTCCTTGTGCTATAAAAGGAGATCCTAGGTTAAAGTTTAGATATACGTTTTCTAGAGCTTCAAGGTGTAACCCTAGTGATACAAAGATCACTTGTATTATTATTATTAATAATATTGGAGCTAACCGTTTGTTACATATATTGTTCTCATTCATAAACAACTGTTTCATTATTTCTAAGTGTTACTAAGTAGATTCCGCATACTTAGTGATATAACTCAAAGTATCAATCTAACACAGTTCAAGGTGTTTAGATCCATCATATATATATATATATATATATATATATATATATATATATATATATATATATATATATATATATATATATAATCCGATAAATTACCAAATACATTCTAACAAACTCTCGAGCTCACGAAAATTTCCACGAATGCTCAGTAACTATTTCTAACTCCAACACGAATTTCGAGACGAAGCCATTTGGGCTTTCACACCCAATGGGCCTCGGCCCAACTCAGTCACAAACCAAACGACCAAACATACTCCTTTTAAATTTTTCTTTCTTTCTTTTGGGTCTAGTCCGCCTCGCAAGCCCAAAAACAAATCCAAGCCCAACTCCTTTTTTTTTTTCTTTTCGAAACCATGTCCTATACCCGTTTGCTTTGCCCCGTTTATTCCAAATCCTTACAAACGACACCCAAGTATTATTTCACCTCTCGTTATTACTCCTACCCAAGAATCATATGTAACAAATATCTATTCCTATCATGCACGTTTGGTCCATGAAAATTCATCAAAGCTCACGCCTATTTTTACGTATCCACAAGAACCAAAAACCCATTTTCATGTCACAATTGTCTCGTACCCCTCTAAACTTGGTCTTAAAGTCTTGTAAACTCTTCTAGGCACGTTTTCATGGTGCCTTGACTTTCTATAAACACACAAACGAGTCAAAACAAAACCAAATGATGATTTCTTGTGTCCTACCCCTCGTTAACTTGCCACAAGGACGAATACGTGTGTCCTCTCTCAATTTTCACACGTTTTGAGTTCAAGAGGCAGCAATGAGACTTCTAGTGGTGTCACCCTTAGTTTAAAAGGAATTGACCTATCCTTAAACTATTTTTCCATGTTTCCTTTTTGTTTTCTTCTCGGTAAAACAATCACAATGAAGAAAGATTGCACCAAACCTACTATTTACCTATGAATCCTCACAAAAACCTTTGTTGACCACGTTTCTTCACGTCCAAACGCAAACAATGCACTTCTTGTTGTTTTCTTGCTACTCACTTGTGCACAAGGACGATTCAACAACAAAACATAATCATCACTTCACTATTAAAATCCTATTCCTCGTACCCCTACCCTTGGTCACTATGTTTCACATTTCTCACATTTTCTAAGTCTCACAAATATATATACATGCTCGCATGCATGTAAACAACCCATGCAAGCCTTTTAAATTTCACTTACACTCACAAACTCACTTTTAAACTCCTTGAGTCACGTATAACCTTGGTGAGTCTTGGAAGGATCGTATCAAGTCATATAACACTTGGGTGACTTGTGTGAACGTGGGAGTCATATGCTAAACTACACTCGGGGTAACCAAGTCTTCATATGAATAAACGTATTCCTAACATTGTGTGAACGTGGGAGTCAAGCTCAAGTTCTCTTTGTTCTTCTTTAATCCTCACGAGTCATTTTCTACTCCACCATAGTTGGTGAGGTGAGCAAACTAACCCTACTCCATTTTCCTTTACACGTATAACTTGGTTTACTACACATTTACTTGACGTAATTCTTTCGTTATTTTTGGTTATAACGTATAGATATTAAGAGCTAAACTAAGAGATTAACATAATATGAACCAAAGTTACTAAGGTACTTTTCACTAATAAACACTTATAGGCATGAAATATAACACGTTTCTAAGTTACCTTGACCTATACGTATAAACCTTTAAAAACACTTAGAATATTTTCTTAATGAAAACTGTTTTGGCTTAGTTGATGTCGAGACACTTTGGTCTCGTATCTTTTAAACCATACACACGATATAGCGTTTTTAAGACTTAACCTATTAGTTTACATGTTAAACTAACGAGACACACAAATAACTCACTTTCATAAACCCATTTGATCCCTCATTTAGTCCTTAAGCTAGTTACGTTTTTCCTAAACTTAAAACTTAGTTTGGGACTAAAAGCCCATTAAGTTGAAAATAAGCAAATGAAATAAGCTGTTGATATAAGCAGTTTACTAAACTTTTTAGTGTCTAAATGTAAGTCCAAAGCTAAGCCTAAAAGTTTCCCTAGCCCAAAGATTTAAAAAACCTTAACGGGCGTTAAGTATAGCTCGTTAAAGGCCCAAAAGCTCAAAATAAGCTCTTTTTAAAGGATAAGCTGTTTCCCCAGCTTAAAAAAGCAGTAAACTTATTTGGAAAATAAAGATGTTAAGTTTCGAAGTTGGTGAGTTTTGGACTAACTTTGCAAAAGTTTTGTAGTCGAGGGACTAAAACTGTCAAAATGGAAATTTAGGGTGAAAACTGTCATTTTGATGTCTTGTGATGAAAACTGTAAATTTAAGAAAGTTTTGGGTGAAAAATGTAAATATAAAATAGTTTTGGACTATACATGAAAATAAATAACGTTTTGGACTAACGGTGTAACGTTACGACGTTAAGGGATTAAAATGGAAACTTTTCAAAACTTAAAGGTTTTAATACAATATATATGTTATAAATTATATTTTATGTATATAAGTAATTTAGGTAAAACCGATTCGATCAAGCACTTTTCGTTAACCTAAATAAATATATATAACTTATACTTATATATATATATATATATATATATATATATATATATATATATATATATATATATATATATATATATATATATATATATATATATATATATATATATATATATATATAACGTACTAAAGAAAATACTAAATATATAACTTTTAACAATTAACACATTCTCTCGAATATATTTCACTTTTCGACACTCATCTACCATTAAACCACCGATCTCGTTTTCTTTCGTAAAATCTCTACACTACGTCAACAGGAACATGCTCACAAGTTATATTCGTAAATATAACTTTTGTTCTTGAACTTCAGGCATTTAAACACACATGTTTAAATTGCTACGAGTTAAACTAACAAAACAATATAATAAACAACTTTCGCGATAAACTGAACTTAGACTATCAAACACTGAAAACTTGCCATATACTTTACTTAGGTTGTGTGTTGAAGCCGTTTCCACCTATCGTTTGAGTAACGATATTAGTACTACCAAGCTATCCAGGTGTGTTCATAGCCCACTCTTTAAACTGTTAAACTCTTTTGTGGGGAGATACATGCTTTAAACCCGAACACAAGCTTTTTAGTATGCTATGCCTGATGTTTTTATTGCTTAAGTATCTATTGCAAAAAAGCCCCTCGATCATGAACCTTAATCACTTGCGAGTGAACGTGAATACCTGGGAATAGATCTATTTGGGACTGACAATCCCCGTTTAGTTTAGCTAGGATGAGCGACTAGACGCACAGTATTTAACAACTCATAGGTTACTGGCAAAGACCTATCTTGAGGGCACCCCTACTACATTAGTTTACGTTATACATTTATGCCTGTCTAATCATTGCGTGTCATAAGCTTAATGCAATAACAAACTTGAAATTTAAACTTGTTAATTATTTATCGATACAATTAACACACCTACTTGTGTTCAAACTTTAAACTTAAACCTATGAACATCACTAAAATTTTGTTGACTTTTAGCTTGTTGTCTTAGGTAACTAAGGCATGGATTATCAAGGCACGGAGAAGGGCATCAACCCGGGCACAGGTTTTCTAAAATAAACGTTTTCTTATCATTCAACTAAATAAAACATATCTGCGAAGATATGACTTGCCTTTCTAAAACTATTTCTGTACTCAGATATTTTTAATGAATGATAAAATGTGTTTCCAAAACGTTTATTGTGATTGTGACAAAGATCCACTACGTAATACCCCGTTAAGTCTTCCGCTGTCGTTAATCGATTTTGGGGGGTGTTACAGATTGGCATCAGAGCCATGGTTATAGTGAACCAGATGTATTTAAAAAAAAAAAAAAAAAAAAAAAAAAAAAAAAAAAAAAACAATGGACTATAACTACTTTTCAAAAAGGACCGTTTTCAAAAATATAAATATCTCATGCCCTCCGTACCGACGCACTTCCAACATTTTGGAATGTTGCCTATTATATGAGTTTTAGCAAGGCTAACGCGTTTATAATTTTAACTTACATTTACTATTCGGATTGTTACAGTACTATGTCTCCACACCCCATCGCAGTATCGTCTGACTCAGAAAGTGAAGACCCTGCGTCGCCTACTTCAGACTTTGCTCTTACAGTGATGCCTATGTGTAACACCCCCATTTTTCAGTTACGCAGCGGAATCATAAGTTTGGGTTATTACTTCAGATATCACAGTCACAATCATAGAAAATGACTCGAAAGAGACGTTTTTAAATAAAACGGTTATCATTTATTATTTAAATCAGAGTTTACATAATAGAGGTCCCAACGGGAGTTCTAAAATACATATAAAATTTTATTCGTTGAATGATAACAAAATGGACATCCTTTTTATAAGAAAGCCCATTGCCACTCCGTGCCAAGTTATGCATCAGTTACCTGAGATAAAACATGCTAAAAATGTCAACACAAAGGTTGAGTGAACCCACAATGTTTATAAATAAGTAGTAGTTTGAACACAAGTTAAATAGTTGTAAAACAATAGTATTGCAGCACATCATATGCCCTAAGTCTCATGACACGCAAACCTTAACAGTGGGACATCATAGTAATGAAATATAATGTAAGTTACTAACATTATAATAATAATGTAAGTAATAATGCCCTCGAGTAGGAACTTGCCAACTTCCTATTTAGTTTTCAAATATAATGCATTTGGTCACTTATCCAGCAACAAAAATGGGGCGTCAACTGCCAATAGATCTATTCACTATATTCGCGTTCACTCGTAAGTGATTAATGGCTCATGATATGAGGGTCTTTTAGTGGCAACAAAGCTAACTTAGGCAATACCAGATCAGGATAGCATACAGAAAAATACTTGTGTTCGGTTTGTAGCATGTATCTCCCCACAAGTTTGAAAAGTGTATAAAAGTGGGACTATGAACTCACTTTGGTGGTAAAGTAGTCTGGATGAAAAACAAATGATGTTTATCGAATAAAGTGCTTCGCCACGCAACCTAAGTGAATATCTCAAGTGTTTGTGAGTTAATATTCATATGGTGAAAGTTTGTTGATGACTAAGTGTTTGAGTAAGACAACATGAAGTCTCTTCGAAACTTAGTTGATGATTAAGATTTATTTATGTTTTGTTAATTGGTACCGGCATGTCTCATAAAGGTTTTAGATTAATTCCCGAATTATTTCAGTGTTATAATTATATTCCCATAATAATATAGAATATTACATTTTTTACCCTGAAGTTTTAGGTATTGACAACATTTACCCCTGAACTATCATGAAATGACAATTCGTACCCCCAAGTTTTATATATTTACAACTTATACCCTTCAAGTTTTATAAAATTACAATTTATACCCTTCAAATTTTACAAAATTACAATTTATACCCTGAAGTTTGGTGAAATGACAATTTACCTCCTTCAACTATAGTGAAATGACAATTTCTACCCTGAACTTTCCAATATAACACTTTCCACCATTTAAACTTACGTTTATTTCATTTTAAGTATGACTCATAAGATTAGTTTAGAGTTTTGACATAAAATACCCTTCATGCAAAAATAACCTTTCACCCGAAGTCCTTTTTGAACGAAAACGCACTTTTAGCCGAGGAAAAAGGCACGACTTTCTACGACTCTTTTACATATGTTAAAATAAGTTTACCAATATGTTTTACGTAGCTTATCAGCTTATATTTCCAGCTTATTAGTTCAAAATAATTTAAAAGATACGTTTATTTAATACGCTACAAGGCCAAATACAAGTGTGAATAAAGGCTAGGCATTGAAAGGTTTTTACTACGTTTTCAATCTTTTCATTAGTTTGTCACATGTTCTATCTATAGTTCCAAACTAGAGGTCGTGATTTTTTATGGTTAAGTCACAATTAATTTCTGAAGTTGGACGTTTGATACTATTTTTAGTGAAATAAACTAAGAGTTTTTAGTTATTTCTAGCAAAACTAGGCCAGAAACATGGCTCAATAAAAACGAGGCCTTTCAATGAGAATGAAAAGTGTTTGTTCTAGGTTAATCTATGCCATGAGATCTTCAAATCCATTAGGTTTTGAAATTTCTAGAGTTCGTTTGATAGGAGAAACGAATGGCCAAAGTTAACCTCACAGAAACATGTCTCGATGTGTTTCTGTTATTAAAGGTGTTTTTGTTTTTGATGTTTAACTTTCCAAACCAACTTTATAAGATTAGTTTCATGTTATTAAACGTATTTAAGTAAATTTCAAACAAGATTCAAGTTTTCTTGATTTGTTTTTCACGCCACAACCTATATGGTTGTCTGATGTCTGCTCGACCAAAACAGAAAAAGAAAGAGAAGAAAAGAATGTATGAACTAACTTGTACTTTGTTCAAGCTTACTAAAAGGAGTTACTAACATGATCTAAAGAGTTTAGAAAGGCTAGAACTTACAGAAATTGAAGGTGGAAGAGGTTCGACAATTGTGAGCTTCAACTAGAACCAAGGTCTCCCAAGCTTCTAGCTCCTATTCCACTTGATCCTATCTCTTCTAAGACACTTCTAAGATCAGTAGGAGTATGAGTGAGGGTGTGGTTTGCTGTTTTGATTGAGGGATGAAGAAATAGGGTGTTAGGGTGCTCGTTTATATAGGCAAGAAAACTAGGGTTTCATTAATTGCTTATGGCCACTTGTATGAGTTGTAAGGTGTTTTGGAGACACAAGAAATCTAGTACAAAGAATGAGGTTGAAATCCCCTAACTTGTCCAGGTTCACAGAATCGAGGGTTTTAGAAGGTTTCATGCACATGTTTAGCTTGAGATTATTGACCATGGGTTGAAATTAAGAGCAACATGTTGTAGTGTATGTGTAAATACTTCTAGGTTAAGTTTTATCTCTTGAGAACTAGTTTGGTTGGAGCCTAGTTCAGAGCTATATAGTTAGGATTGGATCGAGTTGTGCTTTAGGTGTGTTGTACATAGGCTTTAGGGTGTTGTACATTAGTTAGAAGGTGTAGTAAACTCAAGGTAGGGTTTAGTTTAAGTGAAGTGTAGTTAAAAACAAACTAGGGTTTGTTTAGATTTAAGTTTAGGTCGAATTTTTATGAAAAATGGAGAGATATTCGAATGGTGCATTAGGGTGTGGTACCATGGGCTATAGTGAGTTGTACTTAAGGTTTATACTTGTAGAAAACATATTTCTAGAGTTTTGACTAGTTTTACATAGGTTATAGGTCTTTTATGTTAAGTTAAAATAAATAGTCATGGAATTTTAGGTTTTCATGCATGAGACACTTGTACACTTGGTTTAGAGACTTGTACATTTTAGTTTAAATGTTGTAAAAATATTAGGTTTAGGTTTTGGTGCATAATAACCTTGTTTTACGTGCTTTAGAGTAGGTACACTGAGGTTTATAATGAGTTTAAGTCATTATTATACTCCTATGCATTACTAACTTATACCTGAGCTTGAAAGACTTGTACCCTTATGCTTTGAATAAAACATGTTACTAATAGTTAGGGTTTGTGATTTTCTCTCATGAAATCATAGATTTTTGAAGTTAGGGTTTATATCGGGAGTTAAAGTGAAATTAGGGTTTTCATGCTTTGATATCTTGTACATTGTACTAGAGAGTATTATACTTTAGAGTTTCATGGTTTTGATACTTAATATTAGTGTTACATTAGTTTTAGGGTTTAGCGGAAACCCTAATGGGTAGAAAACGTTTAATGTGAGCGTACGTTAACGAATTAACGTAAAGTGGAAAGTGTGTTTGTTGTATGTTGTATACTTGACATGTAAGGATGCTTATGTGAAATAAACATAAGTAAGTTGGTGTTGGTCTACGTGGGAGCACGTTTATCAAGTTTGTGAGTTATATCACACTTAATAGTAATCATTTAGAAAAGAAAAAGAAAAAAATATATGTAGAAAAAGGATAATCATTTTATTAGCACATGAAATTATTTTTAGTACAAGGTGAAATTTTCCCAGTGGTTACAGTATCCCTTGGTTGAAGGGAATCTCGTCCCGAGATTCAGTCTATGTTGGTTGGTAAGTTGGTGAAAAGATGTGGGTAAGCTGCCCGGATTTGATCTTCTCGCTCCCATGTGAATTCTGGTCCTCTCTTGGAGTTCCATCTCACCTTAATGATGGGTATGCGGCTTCGTTTCATTTGTTTGATCTCTGTATCCATGATCTCCACAGGTTCTTCTACAAAATTGAGCTTGTCATTGAGACGAAGCTCTTTCATGGGAATCACAAGGGTTTCGTCTGATAGACGCTTTTTCAGATTTGAGACGTGGAAAGTAGGGTGTATATTACTAAGTTCTACCAGAAGCTCTAGTTTGTAGGCTACTGGTCCGATTCTCTCTAGAATCTTGAATGGTCCGATGTATCTGAGATTCAACTTTCCTTGCTTACCAAATCTAACCATACCTTTCCATGGTGATACTTTTAACATGACCCTGTCACTGACTTTAAATTCCATAGGCTTTCTCCTTACATCAACATAACTCTTTTGCCTATCTCGTGCAGCTTGCAATCGTTGTCGAATCTGTACTATCTTATCAGTGGTCTTTTGAATGATCTCCGGTCTGGTAAGTTGGGCTTGAGCTTCTCCGACTTCAGCCCAACAAACAGGTGATCGGCACTTTCGTCCATAAAGGGCTTCAAATGGTGCCGCTTTGATACTAGCATGGTAACTATTGTTATATGAGAATTCTGCCAAAGGAAAATGTCTATCCCATCCTTTACCAAAATCTCTTACACATGCCCGGAGCATATCTTCCAATGTTTGGATAGTACGTTCACTTTCTCCGTCAGTCTGTGGGTGATATGTAGTACTCATATCCAACTGAGTACCCAAAGCTTTCTGAAGCGTATCCCAAAATTGAGATGTGAAACGAGAATTTTGATCCGAGATAATAGAAATGGGTACTCCGTGTCGGGAGACTACTTCTTTCAAGTATAATCGTGCGAGACTTTCTATTTCATCTGTCTCCTTGATCGGAAGAAAGTGCGCTGATTTCGTAAGACGATCAATGATGACCCAAATAGTGTCATAACCGCTTGACGTCCTAGGTAGCTTGGTGATGAAATCCATAGTTATTCTTTCCCATTTCCATTCGAGAATCTCTGGTTGAGTCAACAAGCCAGACGGCTTTTGATGCTCTGCTTTAACTCGTGCACATGTCAAACATTTATTGACGTACTCAGCTATGTCAGCTTTCATGTTTGGACACCAATAAAGCTGTTTGAGATCCTGATACATCTTTTCAGAACCAGGGTGAATAGAATATTTTGACTTATGGGACTCGTGCATAATCACATTCCTTATATCACCAAAAAGTAGTAACCAACTCCTATTCCTTATACAATGTGTTCCGTCGGAACGAACTTCAAATTCCTTATCCATACCCCTCAAATTCTCAGCTTGAATATTTTCTTCTTTTACCGCTTCTATTTGTGCATTTAGAATTTGGGATGGCAGATTTAAGTTAATGGTCATGACTAACGCTCTTTCTCGTAGAGGCTTAATCCGCTCCTTCCTGCTCAAAGCATCTTCCACTACATTTGCTTTTCCAGGGTGGTAACGAATTTCATAGTCGTAGTCACTTAACAACTCTAACCATCTCCGTTGTCTCATGTTTAATTCTTTCTGATCAAGAATATGCTGAAGACTCTTATGATCAGTGTATACAACACACTTCATGCCATATAGATAATGTATCCAGATCTTGAGAGCAAACACCACTGCTCCTAGCTCGAGATCATGAGTCGTATAATTCTCCTCATGAGTCTTAAGCTGTCGAGAGGCATAAACAATCACCTTCTCTTTTTGCATTAGCACTGCACCAAGATCTTGGTGCGATGCATCACAGTAGACAACAAAATCATCATTCCCTTTAGGCAAAGCTAGAATTGGAGCTTCACAAAGCTTTTGCTTTAACAGCTGGAAAGCTTTCTCTTGATTTTCTCCCCATACATACTTCTTGTTCTTTTGAGTCAATTCCGTTAATGCCTTGGCAATCTTTAAGAATCCTTCTATAAATCTTCGATAATAGCCAGCAAGTCCTAGAAATTGACGCACCTCAGTAGGGGTTGTAGGTGTCGGCCAATTCTTGACTGCCTCTATTTTGGAAGGATCCACATGAATGCTGTTGTGATCAATCACATGGCCAAGAAATTGTACAGTGTGAATCCAAAAATCACACTAGGAAAATTTTGCGTACAATTGTTCTTTCTTGAGTAATCCCAAGATAGTCCTTAAATGCTCTGCATGTTCTCTTTCACTTCGTGAGTAGATGAGAATATCATCAATGAACACGATCACAAATTTGTCCAGATAGGGTTTGCATACCCGGTTCATGAGGTCCATAAACACGGCTGGTGCATTGGTTAACCCAAATGGCATCACCTGAAATTCATAGTGACCGTATCTTGTTCGGAAGGCTGTCTTGGGAATATCTTTTTCCCTGACACGTAGTTGATGATAACCCGATCTTAGATCTATCTTGGAGTAAACACTTGATCCTTGTAACTGGTCAAACAAGTCATCAATCCTTGGTAATGGATACCGATTCTTCACCGTAAGTTTATTCAAGTCACGGTAATCGATACACATCCTAAAAGATCCGTCCTTCTTTTTGACAAATAGGACAGGAGCTCCCCAAGGTGAAGAGCTGGGTCGAATAAAACCTCTATCCAGTAACTCTTGCAGTTGGTTGGATAGTTCTTGCATTTCGGATAGGGCTAAACGGTAAGGTGCTCTTGCTACTGATGCTGCTCCTGGCACCAAGTCAATCTAGAATTCTACCTGACGAATGGGTGGAAGTTCAGGCAATTCTTTGGGAAAAACTTCTGGAAATTCTCTTACAACTGGCACATCCCCCAATTGTTTCTCTTCTGTCTCTTTCTCAGTCACATTAGCTAAGAAAGCGTGGCATTCTTTCTCGATGTACTTCATAGTTTTGAGACAGGATATAATACTTAATCGGGTCTTGCTTTAATTACCCCGAATAATCAAAGTTTCGCCCTCAAAAGGAATATGAGCCACCTTCTCATCACATATGATTCTTGCGTGATGCTTGGATAGCCAATCCATTCCAATGATAACGTCAAAACTTCCGAGTTCGATGGGCATAAGGTCGATGTTAAAAGGTTGGTTTAGTAACGTTAGAGTGCAACCTCGGATTATGGAATTTGTGCCTACTAGTCGGCCATTGGCTAATTCAATTTCATACGTGTTATCTAAGGCAGTGGGAGTGAGTTTTAGAAATGAAGCAAAAGTGGTAGATATAAAGCTTTTATCGGCTCCTGAGTCAAATAATACTTTAGCTAAATGTTGGTTGAGAGGGAACATACCCGTGACCACGTCCGAGTTTTGTTGTGCGTTTTCGTCTCCAAGAACATACACTCTTCCACGACCCTCATTGTTCTGGTTTCCATTCTGTTTTAGGCACCGGTTTCTGTAATGCCCCTTCTCACCACATCCGTGGCAAGTGACAGTGACTGGCTGAAGATTTGCTCCTGTTGCTCTACAGTCTTTGGCCTGATGTCCTATTTTCTGACACTTGGTGCACCTAACAGTGCATTGCCCATCATGATGCAGTTTGCATCGATTGCATAGTGGTTTCTTTCCCAAATAGCCACCTCCCTCAGTAGGTGTGGCGGCATAAGCTTTGGTAATCTCCTGCCTGCGGTTTTGTTGTTGGTGGTGGTTATTGCGGTTTTGTTGGTAATTGCGGTTATTGTTGTTGTGGTAGTTGTTGTTGTTGGAATGGTTGTTGTGATTATGGGTTGTTCTTTTATCATCAAGCTTCCGCTTGTGATCATTACCTCCCTGGGTGGACTTACACTTGATTTCCCTATCCATTAGCCTTTGAGCAAACTCAATGGCTTCTTCCAGTGACTTCGGTTTGGAGGCTGTGACATCCCCCTCAATGCATCGAGGAAGTCCCTCGATATACTTTTCCAATTCTTTTTCAAGATCAGGAACCATAGTTGGGCACAACACAGCCAATTCCTGAAATCGCCTGTTGTATGTCTTGAGGTCTGTCCCTTTCACCGCCAGCTGGTGAAACTTATCTTCCATCTTCTTAAGTTTAGTACGGGGACAATATTTCTTGAGCATTTTTGTCTTGAAATCTGTCCAGCTGAGTTGGTAAGCTGCTTCAATACCCATAGTGCGGGCAGCAACATTCCACCAAGACAAAGCATCTTCCAAGAGTGTTCCAGTGGCAAAAGTAACCTTGCAATCATCTGTGCAACCACTTCTCATGAACACAGTCTCTGAGCGCTCAAACCATCGAGCCAAATCAGTCACACCTTCTGTTCCTTTGAAAAATGTTGGCTTACAGTTCCTGAAATCCTTGTATGTGCACTTACGTGCAGTAGCAGCTTCACTTTCTCCATTGTGTCTGGTGGCACTGCCAGAACGGGCCATCGTTGCTGCTTGATCTTCAAGTGCTGCAGCCACACTGTCAGCAATCAGTTTTTGAATAGCAGCTTGGGACATGGCTGGTTCTGGAGTCTCAGTTGTTTTTCTTGTACGAGGCATATTTCTATTAACACCACAAGAAAAATATATGTTTAGATTTTTACATCGTAACCATGTTATATTAATATGATGTAAATAACAAGGTATATATGTGGAAATCACAACAATATTGTCACAATATATCATCACATTAATTTGAATTTGTAAGAATTACCAAGTCACAACAAATCCAAATACTAAAATGATCAACACTGGCTCACACCAATCAATATCATAACACAACATAATATAATAAAACACAACCACACATAGCTATAAATAACTTGTTTAGTCTGTTACATAACAAAACATATACAAGCGTCTTATTTATGCCACACACCCCGTGGCTGGGATATATATATATATATATATATATCACAAAATATGCTAGATAAAGATCCTATCTAATGATTGCCAAGTGCGCCTCCAATGCGACTCTTTAGCTCCGAAATCATGTTGAGGAGGATCTGCAAGTTTTCCTGATACTGAACCTAAATTCCTACGACTATTGATTCTAGTGCGGAAATCCTGGAGTAAGCACTCACTATATCATTACTCTGCTCTACCATAGCTTCTGACATCATCAAATCATTGGCGTACAATAGTGGTATATCTTGGCTCATCTGCCCGTGCTGTTCACCTAGTTCACGCATCTGGTTACGAGTTTCTTGCAATTCGTTTTTCTGGGTTCCTAACTCTTGCTGTATTGTGGCTTGTATGTCTATGATATTTTCGGATCTGTACTCCATTGACTCTATACGCTCAAGTGGTAATTCTTCTAGGTGACCTAAAGCCATCTCAATCTGCTCCTCATGGCGGTCCATACGTGCCATAAGAGTGGAAATGTTCGGCTGTCTATTCCCTGTCGCCTGAGAACTTTCTCCAGTTTCAAAGACTCATGGTGGAGTAGGGCGATCGGGAGTGGGTGATCGTGCTAGAGTATTATATCGATCGATAGCAGCCCTTGCTTCAATACTAAGCTCAAATGGTATAGATAGGGGAGTGAAGTCTGGGGGTGATGGTGATGGTGGTGGTGATGGGGTTGGAAGTGATGGTGGTACATGAGTAGGTAGCATGTATAGGTGTGGAGATGGTGGAGGTGATGATTGGGTAGATACAGGATGTGTCCTTTTCCTTGCAGTCTCACGGGTTTTCTTAGGACGAACTGGTGGAATATTTGGTAAAGAGGATGATGGTGGTACCTCGAAAGCACGTGGTCGGATAGAAACTAACCTCTTTCGTGGTGTAATCTTCTTTACGGGACCATTAGGATGACGGAATAGTTTCATGAATGGTTCGGGTTCATAAGGTTGTAAAACTCGAAATCTCTTACGTTTAGCTGGTAAGTGTGGTGGTGAAGGTGACTCGGATGGCACTGCATCTGCAAAAGTACGGAACCTTTGCCTTGCTAGCACATACGGATCATCGGAAAAAGGAGATACAACAAGTGCCGTCGGGGGGGTCCTCAGATGGCTCTTCTGATGGATCCGACTCCATATCTGATGTAGCTCGTCTAGGTGCAGGGGAGTGGACTGGTGAATCCGTGGATGGAAGAGTATCCTCGGGCTCAGAATCTGATAAGATAGTATTAAAAGGAGTAGGGGATGACATGACTCTGTAATAACCCGATAATTATAAATATCTCACCATGTAACTAAATAATTATCATAACATGCATAAGTAAAGTTATAATGGTGAAGTGGCACGGAGGGCTTTATTTGAGAAAAGTGGTTATAGTTTAGGTTTTATACCTTGTTCTCTATAACCATGGCTCTGATACCAATCTGTAACACCCCCATTTTTTAGTTACGCAGCGGAAACATAAGTTTGGGGTATTACTTCAGGTATCACAGTCACAATCATAGAAAACGACTCAAAAGAGACGTTTTTAAATAAAACGGTTATCATTCATTATTTAAATCAGAGCTTACATAATAGAGGTCCCAACAGGAGTTCTAAAATACATATAAAAGTTTATTCGTTGAATGATAACAAAATGGACATCCTTTTTATAAGAAAGCCCATTGCCACTCCGTGCCAAGTTATGCATCAGTTACCTGAGATAAAACATGCTAAAAATGTCAACACAAAGGTTGAGTGAATCCACAGTGTTTATAAATAAGTAGTAGTTTGAACACAAGTTAAATAGTTGTAAAACAATAGTATTGCAGCACAGCATATTGCCCTAAATCTCATGACACTGATGAGGCGAAAAATAAACCGTTTTTAGGGGGTCATTTAAGCCCGGAATTGAATTTATTTGATCAAATATTGCCCTAAATCGTTCATTTTGTGATTTTAGGTACTTTGGGAGTGAATTCTGGAAAAGGAAGCATTTTGGACGTTTTTGGAGCATAAAAGTGAAGAAAACGGCAAAGACTTAATTTTCCATGCTGGGAACAGTACCTGACGGCGTCAAGAAGGAAAATATGACGCCGTCAAGAGCAAAATCCATGACGACCCAGAGAAAACCTGAAGGCGTCAGAAGAAGGGCGTCAAGAGTTATTGTGGTGACGGCCTGAAGAAGGATTACACATGACGGCGTCAGAACCAGATCTAGGCAGTCCGAGAACTTTATTGGCGGCGAGATGACGGCGTCAGAAATTTACTCTTGACGCTGTCACCTCACAAAATCTATATATACTTTTCTATTTTTCATTCATTAAAAGAGCAACTTGTGTGGAGAATACTAGGGCCGAACCTAATAAACCCTAGGTCGTTTGTAACAGTATTTTCAAGGGTTTTCACCCCTTGAAACCTTTCATGTTCAATTAAGATAAGTCTTCTTTCAATTCATTCAATATGTCTATGTGTTGTTTGAATATATCTTGTGCTTGTATTGATTTTAACATGCTAGGCTAGATCTTTCATGTGTTTGCTTAGATGTAATGAAACCTAGATGTTGATTATAGGTTGATTGCTTGTTTATAGTTGTAATGGATGAATGATTTCAATGTTAGGCTTAAGAAAACTGGCAGATCTCCATTGTGTAACTTGCTTGAACGTCTTAAGAAACATGAACCGATGTGTACTAGGTTTTTATGATTGTATTTAATGCATGAGCGAATTCTAGTGATCCCATGTTAGGAGCTTCTTAGCCGGCTCAACATAGGAGTGAAGTAGGAGCTTATAGGATTGGGGAAGTAAGTACGCCACCCCATGAATGGTATTAAGGAATACAATCCGTCATCCACGCAACTGTAACAAGTAATTAACCTGTAAAAGATATCTAGGGAGTAGTGAAATTTAAGTAAACACAATTCTCCCATATATTGCTCATACCACATTAGTAATTAGTTTATTTTCATTTTTATTATTTTATTTTGATTGCATCTTAGTTATTGGGTTAGTTGATTAGCAACTAATTCCGCCCACTCTTTCCAATACCCGAGATTTTTATTTGCTTTTACAAAAATATAAAAATACAAAAAGAATCATCCCTCATCTCTAGACCTAGTTTTTAGGTTTTCTAATCCTAGCGACACTATTCCTGAGTTGAACGATCAATCCCCCGGTACTTGTCACTATACTATACTGCAACGATTAGGTACACTGCCTGGTGGGGGTTGTAAGCTTCTCGAGATCCCTCGAGAGGTAAAGCCTGGTGCAATTCCCACGCATCAAGTTTTTGGCGCCGCAGCCCGGGGAATAGTTATTGTTTAGGTTAGAATTTCTTTTTATTAGGTCTACTTGCTAGATTCCTTTCTAGTAAGATTTTTATTTTTCATTTTATTAGCTTTCTCATAGTCTATCTTTTCTTTGTGTCTTTGTTCGTAAAAAAAAAAAAAAAAGAAAAAAACCTTTCCATTGAATCTTCCGTTCACCATTATGGAGAACGTGAATCCACCAAGTCCGACACTAGAGTTTTACCAGAAAAAATATAATTACACCAGTTTGGATATACCAAGATGGACGAATGAAATGTGGAGGATAGGATCTTATATTGATTTTATTGAGTACCTTGAGAAAAGAGGCCAAGTGCATAAGACTTTTAAAGAATTCACCTTAGGAGCTCCATCAACCCCTCAAAATACCTCACTTAGTGAGACCTATGCACCATATAAGCTTTCACCTAGGATTGTTTCGTATGAGCCACCTAGATGCATGTCATGGTTAGGCACTACCATAATACAGGATGAACACATAGGTGACCTTGATGTGATGGAGGATGTAGCCGAACATGATCACATTGATAAAAAAGACCTAGGTTTTATGATCAATGATGATGAATCTCAAGAAACACATGATGAATCTTTTGGGCAATTTGTATATAGCAGTCAGAATATTGAGGATGATCCTTATGATTCGGATATAGAAGTTGAGATGCCTAGAGAAGCACTTGAGATACTTGGGAAAATGTTAGGGTTAGATTATAATAAAACACATGTTGAGGATATAGGTGGTCTTAACACAAGGAATGGTGAAGTAAATAACATGAGCCCACAAAGTACCCCACAAGTCCTACCATCATTTGATGCATACACACCTCCCTTGACTTACCCGAAAAAAGTAGAAGAGACTATAGGAACCCCAATAGAGGTAGAACCTTTGAACCAAACACAACTAGAGGATATAGGTTTGAATACTTATAATGATAACCTTACTCTTAGTTCTAGGGAAGTTCCTAGTTTTGATGAACCGGAGCCTCAACCAAAACCGTTACCTAATCTTCCATCCTTAGATGAAAATTTAGGAATTGAAATAGGTTCCAATCCACCCATCAAACCATATAGTCCGGGTAGTCTTAGGACAAAGGTAGTAGACTCTAAGCCTTGTAGAGAGGAAGCTGACATAGGAGTGGAACATGACATTACATACTTACATCACCCATTCATGATTGATCATAAGAAACATCATGGGTTTAAACCAGGTTTATTAGGCCAAGATGGATTCCCAACTAGGAGTCTCTCGAAGTTGATAGAAGATGATCCATTTCTAAGAGAAAATCTTAATCCGCCCACTAACCCAATTGAATTAGGTAAGGTTATGATGATAGGAGCATAGCCCTCTGGGCATATAATTCATCCACCACTCTTTCCTCACATGGCATATTTCCACCCTAAGGGTGTGTATCGCTACTTCCACCCGCACTTAATCCTAAGTGTAGGGAAAACCTCCTCTATTTCCGTTAAATGAGGGTAGAGTCAGGCTTGTGACTCAAACAAAAACAAGCGCTTCTTGGGAGGCAACCCATGTTTTGTGTGATTTTTATTTTGTTTGATTGTTATTTGCTTCCGTATGCATGATTTATTTTTATTTTGGGTAGATCATGTTTCAAACTAAAATGGTGGAAATACTTTATTTTGTTGTTTGGCTTAGTTTTAACTTCATCCAAAGGTATTTCGCGAAAGATAAGTGTAAGGGGAAACCTCGAATATGTTTTTAAGAAATAAACTTGATCATGATTCTCCACAATATTAAGTGAGCATGTATATTCGTATTTGTTATAGTCAAATTCTTGTATCGAGTCATAATGATGTTTTGCAGGATTTTTCAGGAGGTAGGACGAAGTTTTTCCAAAAATTTTCCGTAAACTTAACATAAGAATTTCTGCAGGTCACTTCTGACGGCGTCAGGAAGAAATTCCTGACGGCGTCACGTGTAAAATTCAGAAAATTTTGCCAGTTTTGTTTTTCTAACGGAGTCTTAAAGTTTTTGTCGAATCTTTAGTTTTATAATCTCCAGGAGATCTTCAAACATCATTCCACAAGCATTATATCTTATTTTGTTTTCTAGGATTTCTTAGCATATATAGATTGCCGCCGATTTTACGTGAGGTTGCCTTGTTTGTTTTCTCAGGTTTAACAGGTTATATATGACAAGAAGATGATTTATATTTCTGGAAGGGAAGCTTTGATTGTTCATTTTCTTGGAGGAAGATCTAACCTGGTTACCATATTATCCATACCGAGCGAATCAAGGGAGTATTTGATTTCATTCTTTTACTTGCTTTATTTTTACATTCTTTACTTGAACATTGGGGACAATGTTCATCCTAAGTGTAAGGGGAGGGTAAACTAATGATACCTTACAGATACACTTTCGCTTGAGTTTGTTTGTTTGATGGTAGGTGTGTAATAAAACTATGAGAAATACTTGTTAGTGTAATTTTAGCGCCAAATTTAAAATTCTTTACAACATTTAGGAGTGAAATTTTAGCCATAGCAAGCGTCTCATGGATAGGAGATTGTATGACTAGTACAAAACCGTACCATTCAGAAAAATTTTCCACCCAAATATGTGAGGTTCGCCTTTAGATTTGATAGGAAAAACATTTACTATTAGTGCTTATGAGTGTACCGGTAGCATTTAGATTCTAGAACTTGCGTTAGTGATGCATCCCGAGACCGCTAGTGAGACTACATTCGTGTAGTAGGATTTACTACATGATAAGAGACATTAGGATCACCCTTGTGTTAAACCCGTATCATAATTACTTGACCATTTAAGTCATATTACTTGGCTAGTTAAGTCAACTAATTTTTACCACACCTTAGCGTTGTACTCATTTTTAGTACACGAAACCCCTAGTACACCCCTCCGAGCCTATCTTTTCGTTTCTAACTTTAAGCATCTTACTTAAAGGAAGAATTTGTTACACCCCACTTAAATGTACAACCAAATCGCCTTAGCCTTCCGTGTATGCACTCATCTTTAGTGCATTATTGTTATATGTTTAAACCCTTAGTTAATTATCTAATTGATTACATGGTTGCTAAGTCGAGTCATATCCTTGTACATATTATTTTGGGACGATTGGGACTCATGGGTAAAGTACTAATTTCATGGAGTAATGGGGAAGAACAACATATTATTACCCCCATATGTACGTTAATCTTAAAAGTACTCCAAGTGTTTTGATTATCTTAATTCGAGTCATTAGATTAGTTATTTGTAAAGTATGTAAAAATTCAAGTGTAAGGGAATGTACATTCCCTATGCTGTATTATTTTGGATGGTAGGGTAAGAGTGTACGCAAAAAAAAAAAAAAAAAAAAAAAAAAAAAATTAAAAATTAAAAATAAAAAAAACGGACTACCATCCCGTTTCATTTTATTTTTGTTTTAAGTTTTTGTTATTTTTCATTTATTAGTTAAGTCGAGTCTAGTCTTGGCTTAGCAACGCCATATTGTACATGTAATTAACCAAGATTATTAACTCGTCACCAGTAAAGATTGCCTATATCCAACAAAACCGTGTATTTCATATCCCTATACCTAACGTTACAACCCTTTAAAAAGACCTCTTTGATAGTTTATCCTAGGTGCTTAAGCCATTTGGTGGAGGTTTGATCCTTTCCCAAGCCTATGGTAATCTATTTTGCTATGACAGGTAGTGAGAGATGTTTTCCATTTCCATATTGTGATATTACTTTATTACACCTGAGAGATGTGAGTATCTAAACACTATTTGTGAGGTGCTAGTGTATGACCTCCGTGCTTGTCATTGGTTTTTAGTGGAACGATTATTTGTTGTAATTACTTTTATATTAGTGTTAAATGACCCCTAACTTGTATTTTGACTAGAATAAAAGCGTATTTGCTTGAGGACAAGCAAATCTCAAGTGTAAGGGTATATGATGAGGCGAAAAATGAACCGTTTTTAGGGGGTCATTTAAGCCCGGAATTGAATTTATTTGATCAAATATTGCCCTAAATCGACCTTTTGTGATTTTAGGTACTTTGGGAGTGAATTCTGGAAAAAGAAGCATGTTGGACGTTTTTGGAGCATAAAAGTGAAGAAAACGGCAAAGACTTAATTTTCCATGCTAGGAACAGTACCTGACGGCGTCAAGAAGGAAAATATGACGGCGTCAAGAGCAAAATCCATGACGACCCAGAGAAAACCTGAAGGCGTCAGAAGAAGGGCGTCAAGAGTTATTGTGGTGACGGCCTGAAGAAGGATTACACATGACGGTGTCAGAACCAGATCTAGGCAGTCCGAGAACTTTATTGGCGGCGAGATGACGACGTCAGAAACTTACTCTTGACGCCGTCACCTCACAAAATCTATATATACTATTCTATTTTTCATTCATTAAAAGAGAAACTTGTGTGGAGAATACTAGGGCCGAACCTAATAAACCCTAGGTCGTTTGTAACAGTATTTTCAAGGGTTTTCACCCCTTGAAACCTTTCATGTTCAATTAAGATAAGTCTTCTTTCAATTCATTCAATATGTCTATGTGTTGTTTGAATATATCTTGTGCTTGTCTTGATTTTAACATGCTAGGCTAGATCTTTCATGTGTTTGCTTAGATGTAATGAAACCTAGATGTTGATTATAGGTTGATTGCTTGTTTATAGTTGTAATGGATGAATGATTTCAATGTTAGGCTTAAGAAAACTGGCAGATCCCCATTGTATAACTTGCTTGAACGTCTTAAGAAACATGAACCGATGTGTACTAGGTTTTTATGATTGTATTTAATGCATGAGCGAATTCTAGTGATCCCATGTTAGGAGCTTCTTAGCTGGCTCGACATAGGAGTGAAGTAGGAGCTTATAGGATTGAGGAAGCAAGTACGCCACCCCGTGAATGGTATTAAGGAATACAATCCGTCATCCACGCAACTGTAACAAGTAATTAACCTGTAAAAGATATCTAGGGAGTAGTGAAATCTAAGTAAACACAATTCTCTCATATATTGCTCATACCACATTAGTAATTAGTTTATTTTCATTTTTATTATTTTATTTTGATTGCATCTTAGTTATTGGGTTAGTTGATTAGCAACTAATTCCGCCCACTCTTTCCAATACCCGAGATTTTTATTTGCTTTTATAAAATTATAAAAATACAAAAAGAATCATCCCTCATCTCTAAACCTAGTTTTTAGGTTTTCTAATCCTAGCGACACTATTCCTGAGTTGAACGATCAATCCCCCGGTACTTGTCACTATACTATACTAAAACGATCAGGTACACTGCCTGGTGGGGGTTGTAATCTTCTCGAGATCCCTCGAGAGGTAAAGCCTGGTGCAACTCCCACGCATCAGACACGCAAACCTTAACAGTGGGACATCATAGTAACGAGCATGTAAACCCGCGCGTTGCAGCGGGAATGTCTTGATCAATATTAATTTTGTTACATGAGTTTTTGCCGTCGTTATTTGTTTTTCGTTAGTTAATGTATACGTTTTTTTTTTTTTTTTTTTTTTTTTTTTTTTAAGGTAGAATGTGTTATACATGTTGGAATTCGAATAAATTTTAGTTGTTGTCTGGTTTGATTATGTTGTCGAATTTTTATTTCTGTGTATTTATTATTATTATTATTATTATTATTATTATTATTATTATTATTATTATTATTATTATTATTATTATGTGTATATATATATATATATATTTTTTAATATGGAAGCGTATAATTTTGTATGGAAGTGGAATTTGCCCGTGTGTTGCTGCGGGGACGTTTGCTTTCTTTAATTTTATTTTATGCAAAAAAGAAATTTATGCTTAATTATAGTTTTTTTTGTTATTTTTTTAACATTGTACAATAGCTGAGTTATGCGTATTTATATTTGTTTTTATTGGAAAATTATTTTGAAAACAATGGGCCAAGTTTCATAATTTTTCGAGTCCGTTTGGTACGACAAATGGTTTCGGAGTGCTTTTACTAAAAGTTTAGCCTAGTTGGCAGTTTCACCCCTCCGCCCCATGTTTTTATTATCACCCATGAGTTTAGTTTTTCCCGCTTTTGGCCCCTCCTAAAATATAAAAGAGCTATTTTTATTAATTTATCTCATTTCACACACACACCACTAACTTTTACTCCCTCTCTCTTCCCATCAGATCACCAAAGATTCCGGCCTACGGAAAATATTCCGACCAAACTTCCGGCCATTCTTTTTCTTGTACTAAAAGATAGATCGGGCCACCCCGACTTTATTTCTGCCACCCACTCGCCGCCAATCACTACCGTACCCGGCCACACGCCACCCCACCTCGCTGCCGCCACCACCGAGAGCCACAACAGCCCTCCCCACCATTTTCCCACGGTAAAAATCAATCACGCGCATGCTTTTTTGTTTTTAATAAACTTTTTACTAAACCATAATTATTAATTTTATTAAACCCGGATTTTAAATAAATATTATTAATAAAAATGGTTTAAAAACCCTAAACTCGTGTGGATATTTTGTTTGGTCGCGACTCACAGTTGACTCGGTTTGAGATTCTTGATGTTTTTTTGTTTCTTTTAATGTTATTGATGTTGTTGTTGAGTTTGGATGTGGATTTGGTTGTTAGCAGAGAAGATATCAATCAAAGAGCAAGAAAGGGGTGAGTGAATCTTTTTTCGGGGTTTAATAAAAAAGAGACTTAAAGATTTCTCAAGATCGAGTAGCGGTGTGGAGAAGGGAAGATCAGATGTTTTTGTGAATGGTGTAATATTTTTTTGAACATAGAATGGTGTAATATTTATTATTTGTATTATTGATCTAGGAAAAAAAAAAAAAAAACAAAACAAAATACTGTTGCTACAGTACATTGCTACAGTACCGTAACACGCATAGTTACTGTTATAATCACTGTAGCTACAGTGATTCGCTACAGTAACTCTCACTGCCTTTTAGTATATATATATAATGAACTATAATGTAAGTAATAATGCCCTCGAGTAGGAGCTTGCCAACTTCCTATTTAGTTTTCAAATATAATGCATTTGGTCACTTATCCAGCAACACAAATGGGGTGTCAACTGCCAATAGATCTATTCACTATATTCGCGTTCACTCGTAAGTGATTAATGGCTCATGATATGAGGGTCTTTTAGTGGCAACAAAGCTAACTTAGGCAATACCAGATCAGGATAGCATATAGAAAAATACTTGTGTTCGGTTTGTAGCATGTATCTCCCCACAAGTTTGAAAAGTGTATAAAAGTGGGACTATGAACTCACCTTGGTGGTAAAGTAGTATGGATGAAAAACAAATGATGTTTATCGAATAAAGTGCTTCGCCACGCAACCTAAGTGAATATGTCAAGTGTTTGTGAGTTAATATTCATATGGTGAAAGTTTGTTGATGACTAAGTGTTTGAGTAAGACAACATGGAGTCTCTTCAAAAATTAGTTGATGATTAAGATTTATTTATGTTTTGTTAATTGGTACCGGCATGTCTCATAAAGGTTTTAGATTAATTCCCGAATTATTTCAGTGTTATAATTATATTCCCATAATAACATAGAATATTTCACTTTTTACCCTGAAGTTTTAGGTATTGACAACATTTACCCTTGAACTATCATGAAATGACAATTCATTCCCCCAAGTTTTATATATTTACAACTTATACCCTTCAAGTTTTATAAAATTACAATTTATACCCTTCAAATTTTACAAAATTACAATTTATACCCTGAAGTTTGGTGAAATGACAATTTACCTCCTTCAACTATAGTGAAATGACAATTTCTACCCTGAACTTTCCAATATAACACTTTCCACCATTTAAACTTACGTTTATTTCATTTTAAGTATGACTCATAAGATTAGTTTAGAGTTTTGACATAAAATACCCTTCATGCAAAAATAACCTTTCACCCGAAGTCCTTTTTGAACGAAAACGCACTTTTAGCCGAGGAAAAAGGCACTACTTTCTACGACTCTTTTACATATGTTAAAATAAGTTTACCAATATGTTTTACGTAGCTTATCAGCTTATATTTCCAGCTTATTAGTTCAAAATAATTTAAAAGATACGTTTATTTAATACGCTACAAGGCCAAATACAAGTGTGAATAAAGGCTAGGCATTGAAAGGTTTTTACTACGTTTTCAATCTTTTCATTAGTTTGTCACATGTTCTATCTATAGTTCCAAACTAGAGGTCGTGATTTTTTATGGTTAAGTCACAATTAATTTCTGAAGTTGGACGTTTGATACTATTTTTAGTGAAATAAACTAAGAGTTTTTAGTTATTTCTAGCAAAACTAGGCCAGAAACATGGCTCAATAAAAACGAGGCCTTTCAATGAAAATGAAAAGTGTTTGTTCCAGGTTAATCTATGCCATGAGGTCTTCAAATCCACCAGGTTTCTAAATTTCTAGAGCTCGTTTGATAGGAGAAACGAATGGCCAAAGTTGACCTCACAGAAACATGTCTCGACATGTTTCTGTTATTAAAGGTGTTTTTGTTTTTGATGTTTAACTTTCCAAACCAACTTTATAAGATTAGTTTCATGTTATTAAACGTATGTAAGTAAATTTTAAACAAGATTCAAGTTTTCTTGATTTGTTTTTCACGCCACAACCTATATGGTTGTCTGATGTCTGCTCGACCAAAACAGAAAAAGAAAGAGAAGAAAAGAATGTATGAACTAACTTGTACTTGGTTCAAGCTTACTAAAAGGAGTTACTAATATGATCTAAAGAGTTTAGAAAGGCTAGGACTTACAGAAATTGAAGGTGGAAGAGGTTCGACAATTGTGAGCTTCAACTAAAACCAAGGTCTCCCAAGCTTCTAGCTCCTATTCCACTTGATCCTATCTATTCTAAGACACTTCTAAGATCATTAGGAGTATGAGTGAGGGTGTGGTTTGCTGTTTTGAGTGAGGGATGAAGAAAGAGGGTGTTAGGGTGCTCGTTTATATAGGCAAAAAAACTAGGGTTTCATTAATTGCTTATGGCCACTTGTATGAGTTGTAAGGTGTTTTGGAGACACAAGAAATATAGTACAAAGAATGTTGGAGGTTGAAATCCCTAACTTGTCCAGGTTCATAGAATCGAGGGTTTTAGAAGGTTTCATGCACATGTTTAGCTTGAGATTATTGACCATGGTTTGAAATTAAGAGCAACATGTTGTAGTGTATGTGTAAATACTTCTAGGTTAAGTTTTATCTCTTGAGAACTAGTTTGGTTGGAGCCTAGTTCAATTCGAACTATATAGTTAGGATTGAATCGGTTTGTACTTTAGGTGTGTTGTACATAGGCTTTAGGGTGTTGTACATTAGTTAGAAGGTGTAGTAAACTCAAGGTAGGGTTTAGTTTAAATGAAGTGTAGTTAAAAACAAACTAGGGTTTGTTTAGATTTAAGTTTAGGTCTAATTTTTATGAAAAATGGAGAGATATTCGAATGGTGCATTAGGGTGTGGTACCATGGGCTATAGTGAGTTGTACTTAAGGTTTATACTTGTAGAAAACATATTTCTAGAGTTTTGATTAGTTTTACATAGGTTATAGGTCTTTTATGTTAAGTTAAAATAAATAGTCATGGAATTTTAGGTTTTCATGCATGAGACACTTGTACTCTAGGTGTTAGGAATTAAATATTCCATAGATTTGATAGATTTGATGATCAGAAACAAAAAGAATGAAACATGAAGAATACTGAAATGATAAGCCAAAGATACTGCTGAAGCAGAACAAGATTCTGTTGAAGGATTCTGCTGATGATGCGTTTCTGCTGATGAGCCTGCTGGTGCAGAAAAAGAGCTTGCTAGAGCAGAACAAGAGCCTGCTGAAGAAGGATTTTGCTGATGGATTCTGCTGCTAGTATAAATGAAACTGCTGCTGATCAGTGAGTCATACTACTGAATGGATAAGGATGAAAGAAGATATTATGTGCATAAAAGTCAAGTATATCTTTAAGATAATATCTTTCATCAGTCATCAAATTGAACACTCTAAGTGGGTTGTAAACATAGATACGTGTTGTATCTTAGATGACTTGACATCCTAGTCATAAGCTAGATAGTAGATGACTAAGCTTATCAATTTTGTAATGATCTCCTTTATTCTATAAAAAGGAGATCACACCCCTTTAGATAAATAGGGTGGTGAGTGCATGCTTCACAGTGAAACAAAGTGAACGTCACCTCCAAGGTGCTTCGTACTTAGAAATTACAATAACACCAAGTGTGTTAAAATGTAAAAGCACCTAAAAGAGTGTGTGTGGGAACATCAGACAAGGGGTCTGTTGTTGTTAGGTTTGTTTAGCCTCAAGGATCTTTGATCCCTGTTAGATGTGAACCGTGCTATACTTGATCACATAGCATTGGGGTTAGTTGGAATAACAAACGGAAAAGTTGGCAAAACCTTGTTGTGATAGTATTGTTTCTTTCATAGAATATTCCGTCAATATTATCATTGTGCTCGAAATAGCCAAACACCTAGATCAAAGGCTTAACATCCTAGAGCCCATAAACGATCAGCAAAAGCTTATTGTTTTACACAAAGAAATAAGCTTTTCACAGTTGGTATCAGAGCTCTCAGGTTGATATCTTTGATACATAATCTATTCAAACAAATGTTGCTGCAAAGTTGCCAGTTCTCAAACAGAATGAGTTTGAATTGTGGAGGTTAAGAATAGAACAGTTTTTCCAGGTGCAGGATTACACTCTCTGGGAAATCATTGAAGATGGAAACTCTTTCAAACCCACAACCACTTTATCAACAGTTGAAGGTAGGGAAATTTCAGTTGTTCAAACTATCCCTACAACTGCTGATGAAAGAATAAATTAGAAGAATGACCTCAAGGCCAGAAGCATGCTGATGATGACCATTCCAAATGATCAACTTATAAACTTCAGCAAATTCAAAGATGCCAAGTCATTATTTGAGGCAATTGTTGCAAGGTATGGAGGGAATGAAGCCACCAAGAAGACCCAGAAAACCTTTCTCAAGCAGCAGTTTGAAAATTTCTCATCAACCATGAATGAATCTCTTGACCACATGTTTACAAGGCTACAGAAAATTGTGAGTCAACTTGCTGTTCTTGGGGTTGACATACCTTAAGAAGATTTAAACTCAAAATTTCTGAGAAGCTTACCAGAAGAGTGGGCTATGCATGTTGTTGTTTGGAAGAATAAACCAGACATAGACACTATGGATCTTATGGATTTGTATAGCAACTTTAAAATTGTGGAACAAGAAGTAAAGAAAACTGGTGTCTCTAGTTCATATACTGGGAACATGGCTTTTATGTCATCCCCTAGTATCTCAAACCCAGTTAAAGATGAAAAGGTTGATAGTGGAGCTGGTGCTGCTAGTTCATCAAGCAGTACCTTTGGTATATTGAATGAAAAGGCTTGTTGTGCCTTTTTCACAAGCCAGAATAATGGGTCCATGCTTACTCATGAAGATCTCTTAGAAATCAATGAAATATGAATGTTTGAGCTGAAAGGCTATTTCAAGTGAAATCTGCTGATCAAAGCTGCTGATCATTGCTGCTGAAAGCTGATCATTGCTGCTGATATAATAGGTTCATGATAGAAAAAGTTTGGGACTTCAAAACTCCTTAAAACTTCTTTCTTGAAATCTGATTATGATATTTCACATTGAATTGATGATTTAGTTGATCAGTTAAATAACTGATACAACTCACTTTCTATCATTTTATACTCTCAAGTATAATGTGACTAATCTACGAATATCTGATAGAAAGAACAGCGAGCAAAAGTGAATCTAACACTTGTGTTAGAGGTAACAAATGCCACGAGCTGGAAACCCTGTAAAGAAAGCCTTTTGAATAGGTTTATCTGTACACAGGCAATTATCTATAACTGAAAACATTGGTTCTCACACAACCAGAGGTTGCTTTAAACCGAAATTTTGATTAAGTGTTAGTTACCACACTTAATCCCTTCAAAATGGTTAGAAGCAGTATGATTTTTTATCATAAAATCATGTTCATACTGCTAAGTCAAATATTTCTTAAAAAGGATTTTCAAAGAGGCTCAGAAAATCATCTAATGATGGATTATGAGTCAATGCTCAGTGATTCACCACTCATAGGAGGTTACACACCTAGAAGTGATGAGGGCAACATTTAAACTCTTAAGGAATTGATGGCTTCATGTACAAATTGTCTGAAAACATGGAAATTGCTAGATCAGATGATATGATATGATTGTGAGAGATCTTCCAAACAGGGGAGGAAATTGCTCAAGAGAGAAATAAATCTCAGGGGAGGTTACAAAAAGCCCTTTAAAAGGAAGATTATCCAAAGAAAAAGAAGGAAAAGATAAGAGCATACAAGATGATGACATGGTTTCTACTGATAAAGAACAAGAACAGAGCTGATAGGAGAAAGTTCTATCTAGATCAAAAGATGAAAGGTTTCAAGTTCAGTTCACTACATTTGTTCATCACTTCCAAAGACATGCTGAAAGATGATTTCTATTTCTTGGAACAAGCATCCAAGATACACAGCATCATTGCCTCTTATAATTCTTCAAGTTGAATATTGCACCATCTTTTAGTCCAAGATTGGAGCAAAGAACAGAAAGTAGTTGAGTTACAGAGAAAGACATTCAATCACTCAAAAGAGAAGAAAGTTCAGATCACAGTCTGACAATGAAGTGTTTGAAAGATCTTCACAAAGTCCTTATTTAATTCAGAAAAACATGTTTGAATGTAATTCACATGTTTAGGGGAGGATTGTTGGGAATTAAATAATCAGAAGAATCAGCATAAAGGCTTAAGGAAATACATCAAGTATGTTTCTGCTGACAAAGCACAAAGCATGTTTCCACTGATGGATTCTGCTGAAGAAGGTTTCTACTGATAGTGTTTCTGCTGTTGGATTCTGCTGATACTTCTATGACTCATACAACAGCTGTGTAGATAAGTACGACTTATTCTACTGATTCATATACAAGATAATATCTTTGTTGTAGTCATCAAATTGAACACTCCAAGTGAGTTGTAATCCTAGATACATGTTGTATCTTAATGACTGACATGATAAGTCATCATCTAGCTAGAATGAAGATTAGTCATAAGCTAGTATTTAAGATGAGTCATATAGTTTGTAAAAGATCTTTCCTTGGACTATAAAAGGAAGATCTTAGATATGACTTATATACGTATGTGACGAGTGTGATAGACATATACATACAGAAAACAATAGAACAAAACATAAGATTCAAGGTCTTTGTAACCCTAGTGATAGTGAAGATTACTCGTATTATTCTGAATAATATTGAATCGTTTGGTGAAATACTTTCATTGTTCTTTGTTAAATAAACACAAGCGTCACAGTTCCATTTCCAATAAATATTCTAAGTGTGGTTAAGTAGATTCCGCATACTTAATCATATTCACTCAAAGTATCATATTTACACATTACAAAGGTCCAACACCTTATAGTGTGTGATCAAATCAAGTGATCCTCACAGTTGGTATCAGAGCCAGGGGGCTCTGGATCTAGGAAAAGAAAAGGTTTTTGTTAAAGAGAGATGAATAAAGAAGAAAAAAAATCGTTTTTGCTTATGGTCGAAAACTGCTGCAGAAACAGTTGAGGTATGGTCGAATTTTTGGTTTTCTTTCTTAGTTTACACACACAAAGGGGAAGAATCACACACAGAAGAGAGTTGGTTCTTAAAAGATAAAAAGGCTTGTTTATCAAGTTATTATTGGTAAAGAAAGTTATTTGTTTCTTATTTGAAAATGAAGTGAAATTTTTCAAAGTTGTGTTCTTATCATATCTTAAGGTGATGTGTACACTTTAAAGATAACTTGTTCGTTCGTTCAAGTGACTACAAATTGACAAACACTTAAAGGAGTAACTTTGTAGTGCTCAGTGTCTCATAGAAGATGAGTTTATTGTCAAGAGATTGAGGTCTCCCTATACCAAAAGATTGCGTATACGTTTGAAGTCAGATTTAGTACAAGATATAAGACACAAGGTTGGTTTCTTTCACTTCAGCATCAAGTTAGTAATGATTGGTTTTTCTTCATCAAGTCATAAAAGCCTACAGATATGAAGATTCAAATGGTTAACATATGGGTTCAGGGGAAGCTTAAATGTTCAAGTGTTCAACCATTTATTATATATGTGCATCACCACAGGGAAAGTTATTGATTCTTACTACTGTTGATTAGTATTGCTACTGATGGTTTAGATTTTTACTGTCTCAAGTTCATTTTTAGTGCGGAAAACTTAATGGAGGGTAATTTGAGATAATAGAATGAAATATTGGATGTGTAGTATTAGTTCGTAGCTGTAAAGATCATATTTGTAATATTCTCTATTTGTTGATAATAAAAAGGGGAAGAGATGTGGTGGATAGCATAAATTAAGGGGAAGACAGTATAGTTTCATTCATGGTGAGATTTAGTTATCTCAATTTCTCTACTTCGTCTAGGGAAATTCGTACAAGAATGTCTTTGTTTTGTAATCATCAAATAGGGGAAGATTGTTAGGAATTAAATATTTCATAGATTTGATAGATTTGATGAACAGAAACAAAAAGAATGAAACATGAAGAATACTGAAATGATAAGCCAAAGATACTGCTGAAGCAGAACAAGATTCTGCTGAAGGATTCTGCTGATGATGCGTTTCTGCTGATGAGCCTGCTGGTGCAGAAAAAGAGCCTGCTAGAGCAGAACAAGAGCCTGCTGAAGAAGGATTCTGTTGATGGATTCTGCTGCTAGTATAAATGAAACTGCTGCTGATCAGTGAGTCATACTACTGAATGGATAAGGATGAAAGAAGATATTATGTGCATAAAAGTCAAGTATATCTTTAAGATAATATCTTTCATCAGTCATCAAATTGAACACTCTAAGTGGGTTGTAAACATAGATACGTGTTGTGTCTTAGATGACTTGACATCCTAGTCATAAGCTAGATAGTAGATGACTAAGCTTATCAATTTTGTAATGATCTCCTTTATTCTATAAAAAGGACCCCTTTAGATAAATAGGGTGGTGAGTGCATGCTTCACAGTGAAACAAAGTGAACGTCACCTCCAAGGTGCTTCGTACTTAGAAATTACAATAACACCAAGTGTGTTAAAATGTAAAAGCACCTAAAAGAGTGTGTGTGGGAACATCAGACAAGGGGTCTGTTGTTGTTAGGTTTGTTTAGCCTCAAGGATCTTTGATCCCTGTTAGATGTAAACCGTGCTATACTTGATCACATAGCATTGGGGCAAGTTGGAATAACAAACGGAAAAGTTGGCAAAACCTTGTTGTGATAGTATTGTTTCTTTCATAGAATATTCCGTCAATATTATCATTGTGCTCGAAATAGCCAAACACCTAGATCAAAGGCTTAACATCCTAGAGCCCATAAACGATCAGCAAAAGCTTATTGTTTTACACAAAGAAATAAGCTTTTCACACTAGGTTTAGAGACTTGTACATTTTAGTTTAAATGTTTTAAAAATATTAGGTTTAGGTTTTGGTGCATAATAACCTTGTTTTATGTGCTTTAGAGTAGGTACACTGAGGTTTATAATGAGTTTAAGTCATTATTATACTCCTATGCATTACTAACTTGTACCTGAGCTTGAAAGACTTGTACCCTTATGTTTTGAATAAAACATGTTACTAATAGTTAGGGTTTGTGATTTTCTCACATGAAATCATAGATTTATGAAGTTAGGGTTTATATCGGGAGTTAAAGTGAAATTAGGGTTTTCGTGATTTGATATCTTGTACATTGTACTAGTGAGTATTATACTTTAGAGTTTCATGGTTTTGATACTTAATATTAGTGTTACATTAGTTTTAGGGTTTAGCGGAAACCCTAATGGGTAGAAAACGTCTAATGTGAGCGTACATTAACGAATTAACGTAAAGTGGCAAGTGTGTTTGTTGTATGTTGTATACTTGACATGTAAGGATGCTTATGTGAAATAAACATAAGTAAGTTGGTGTTGGTCTACGTGGGAGCACGTTTATTAAGTTTGTGAGTTATATCACACTTAAAAGTAATCATTTAGAAAAGAAAAAAAAAAATATATATATATATATATATATATATATATATATATATATATATATATATATATATATATATATATATATATATATATATATATATATATATATATATATATGTAGAAAAAGGATAATCATTTTATTAGCACATGAAATTATTTTTAGTACAAGGTGAAATTTTCCCAATGGTTACACTATGTCACCTGCTACTGATCGATACATGCAGCGTCAATAGTGGTTACCTGCATCCGACTCAGAAAATCCTTCTCCCGCGTCTTCTCCTTCTCAAACTTCTCCGACTGGTCCGATCCGCCGACGAAGACGTGTTCGACGACTTCAACCCTATGAACCCGAACCCTTTGGCCGTCTGTTCTGCCGACACGAGGGAGGCTCTGTCCGTAAGATCACTGCCCAGAAGAGGATATGTGCACCTGCAGACTCTGCTCTACCTCTCCCAACCCCTGATCACTCCAGGACACCATCGCCTGCACCGCCGTCTTCTATTCCATCCCCTACCATCTTCTACCGACACACCACTACCGTACCACTACCATCCTCTACCTCGCCTACATCACCAACCACTCACAGTGACCCCCTACCGACTCGTGGTAAGGAATGCCACTTGATCCCTTCTTCCTCAGATCCTTACGCCCAGGTTGCTGCAGAGGCAACAGCTCATCGCAAGACTTATAGGAGAGTCGATGCTCGCCGATAGTCTTTCTTGCTTCCGATCATCCACCGATGGAGATTCCAGGAGGGAGCCCCTAGCCCAGCTGAACTAGGAGAGAGCTCATCTGCCGTCGTCTCGAGGAGTCTTCCTGTCACCGGAGAACCCCTTCACCACACCGTACCCCTACTCGCCGCTCGCCTAGCTCGACACGAGGATCGACTAGACTACATCGTTGGCATCCTGAATGATTTGCCCTTAGAGCAAGTCGAGATTCTTGGAGATGAGGTAGAGAACCTTGTCATATGCCAGCTAGCTATGGAGATAGCTTTCGACCACATGGGTACTTAGCTTGAGAAGGTCAGAGAGACTATGACTGTGTTGCGCGATGATGTTTCTTCGATGCAGACAGCGTTAGAAGCACTTGACTCGGTAGTCGACCAGCTCAGCTCTCAGGTCCTGATTTACCGACTCATGATTGACGATCTCCGCACCAGAGATAGAGCCCGGGATCAGACAGTAGAGATATTGATGGATATGGTTATGAGCCTTCAGCGCCGTCTGGATGGTGCACCTAGAGTACTAGTGAGTGCTTATTCACTCACCTTTTCAGAGCCAAAATAGGACCAAATAATCCAAAAACTAACTCATAAAGCCAAAGAAAACATGTTTTTGTGATTGTGAATGTGCAGGAACGGATATCTCGTAAAATGACGAAAAACAAACGAAATCAGGCAAAAACGAGCACGAGAGTGGAACGAGTCAGAAAGTCAAAGCTGGCAATCTAATTGAGCTCAAATTGTCAAAAGAGACCCTCAGGATTTCATAGTTTACAAGAATAACCCTTGAGAGAAAGCTTGAAGAATTGACAAGATTGGTCCCTGAAGTTTCAGTTATGACATATTCAGTCCCTCAGAGTTTTATTTGGAGAAAAGTCAAAGACAACCCTCAAAGTACTCAAGTTTGTCATGAAAAGCCCTTGGAATTTATTATGGAACAATGGCATAATTGGTCCTCATAGTTTCAGAAGTTTTCACATTTGGTCCTTGTGAGTTTATGATATTAATGCTGAAATTGTTGAGCCAAGTC